>JAUZNJ010042491.1:0-33499 GCA_034780135.1 Jordanella pulchra | reverse complement strand
ATACTTTATTATCGTAAGTGTTCCAAGGGCTGTGCTCTTCTGGACTGAGATGTGTGACATTTCTCCAGGTATCTGTTGGAGTCACTTCTCCAGTTTGGGGTTAATGACCTTAGAGCTCCGATGACCATGGACACTACAGTTGCCTTCACCTTTCAGGCTCTTTCTAATTCTTTCCTGAGCCTTTGGTATTTCTCCTATTGCTCATGTTCCTTTTTCTGATGTATCTATCATTTGGGATGCCGCATCGATCACTACAGCTGTCCCCTGCTGCTTATCAATGATCTCAACGTCTGGCTGGTTGGCCACAACCATTTCGTCTGTTTGTATCTGGATGTCCCACAGGTTATTTTTTCTCTCATGATGGTTCCTCCATTTCCTTCTCTTCCATCTTCCATTATCTTACACATTTCCTTTCCACACTTCATCTTCCTGATGTCTGTCTGTCCTGTCTGTCCATGTACTGTATGTATGTATGTATGTATGTATCTATCTGTCTGTCCGTCCGTCCATCTGTTATCTATTTATATATAATTTGTTTTCTCTTCTCTAGGTTCAATTAACAAATTGCGTTACAGTCAAGGGAAGTGATTCACTTGGCAACGTTGTCAACAAAGTGGTATATTGACTGAATTGAATTATCAAGACTATCACCTCATGTAAATGGTTTACTGGGAAATAAGGTTGTATAATATAAGAATAATATGATAAAAATACTATCACTGAAAATTGTGATAAAATAATTTACCTCAGTCTGTGTGTATTTCAAACTCAGACTGGCTGGGCTGTGTGTATTTTTAAAGTCCTCATTGACAACCAACCATACAAAAATATAAACAATAGGTAAAAACCTAGCGAGTTTTTTTAAACAGACTTTTTTTTAGTATGTGTGGAACTTTAATGAGATAAAATTATGAAAAGTGCATATGTGGGGAGGAAAAAAGTGTCTAGATGGTGTATAGTGTTCTGCTGCATCAAGGCTGGAAATACTTTTTCTTTGTGTAGGCATTGTGTTGTTTAATTTGAATTTGTTTAATTTCAAATTTTTTTGTTTTACATATTTAAGCTTCAAGCAGCCATTGGGGGGATTGTTGCCTGATAAGTGCTCCTGCAGGATCGTAACAATAATCGTAACCACAAGTTTTACTTTCAGTTTCAAACATCCAGCATGCAGAGAATAGTAAAACTTTTGACTGTATTGTAAGAGATGTAACAACTGTGACATTTGAACATCAGTCGTGTTAATTTTGTAGTTAAATGCTAATATGCAGTATGCATCACATGGAAACCATATTTTCCTTTAGAATAATGTGATTCATAGAAATGAAAGGCTCATTGTTACTCAATACTATAACAGGGATTTGAGGACTAATATAATTGTTTAAATTTGAAAATGCTGAATTTCTGAGAGGAAACATTTCATAATAATTAGCTGTCTGCTGAATTGGAAATGGATTTTGTAAAGGTTTATAAATGTACAATTTTCTATTTTTTATGGTACTGTGAAACAGTTTTCGTTAAGGGGGAGCCTTGTGGGGTGTGCTCCTAGAAACAGATTGTTTTTGTAGAAATGCTTGTATCTTAAATAAGGAGGAAATTACAAGGCGGAAGAGTGGAAAGCAAAAAAACAAATGAGAGAGTGAAACTGCCCCGCATGATGAAAGCACAGGATCTTCTGAGTGAACATTTGAATATGAGAAAACTCTATAAAAATGTATGCAGTTTTTAAATCTAATTTCTTTTTATTTAAAGGATGACTAAAAGTCCAATAAAAAAGATACACATTAAAGTTACTGTATAATAGTTTGTGCATGAAAGGGTTAAATGACAGTCGGGTATTTATCTCTGTGTCACATTTAAACCAAGAGACAGACTAATACAAGTGAACAGACAAACAGCAGTATATTTGTTAAGTAATGCCCCTTTCAGATGGATAAATGTCTTTATCTGCCTTGTCCTGGTAATAGATTTATATACTCCATCTATTATTTACACAGACATTATCACTATTGCCTGAAGCAATAGTGATGAACAATGTTTACCTTGACCTTGTATGTGTGTGTGCGTGGGTGTGGGTGTGGGTGGGTGTGTGTGTGTGTGTGTGTGCGTGGATGTAACATACACTGAAACATGCACACGCAAATATACATGCCCTCAATTTTGCAGTGATTTTAAAATTGGTGATAATAAACACGCATGACATAATTGTCCCAAAGTCACTTTGATCTCTATCAACCCTGAGGAACCTTGCAAGGGAGCCTACAGAGTCTGACTCTTTATGAGTACTCATTAAAACACACTTTTATCATTTGTTATAATATAGCTTGCTCCTCTCCAAATGACATCATTAAACATAATTCAATCTTTACCTCTTCTTCATGTGTGCTGGTTTTGCTGATTTATCCTCACTTTATTTCATTTGCCCCTCCTGATACGCTGTGGCTGCAAGCTGCTGCGCTGCCCCTCTGTGGATGGTTGTGGGACAGCGGGGTCACCAACAGTAAAAATGAAAGAATTTCACTCATATTCAGCTGAAACAAGGAACATAAACCATTACATTCACGTAAATACTGCAATGGATGAAAAACTGATAAACATGCTCCATGTGCACAGTCATACATACCAATATAATTGCACACCCATTGAGCAATTTAGTAAATGTCATCTATAGTGCAGAAAGAGAGGGAAATAAGCCTGCCTCCCACCTTTGTATTGGAAACACAGGTGAGATTGATGAGAAGCGTCTGTTTATCATATCGGTTATTCAAGATGAAAGATGAGCGTTTGCAGAGGGGTTCCTCCCATTCACCATCATTGATTTACACTCATAAACACACACAGTCGCAAGAGAATACCCAAAGTAAGTGTCCTTGCTTTGTCAATAGTCAAGGTTAAATCATATGCAGCAGAATATTCAACTAATGTTCTAACATCAAATGGTTTCGAATTAAAACTACTTTTAGCTTGGACGAAAAATAAATAGATGTGATTTCTCAGCCGACAAGTCTCACTCTGTAAGAAACAGGTGTTAAGTGGACACAGTTTTTTTTTAGATAAAAAGAAAATAAAATTGTTGCTTAAAAGCAATAAAGGTCGGCTGGGAAATTTGCTAGGACTATTCCAGGGAAGAAAAACACAGCACTTGAGTCACAGCCAATTTTGTCCTGGTGAATTAAAACCTAAACCTCCTTCACATTAATGTCCACAGAGAGACAAGTGGAGCAGCAAGTGAATAGGTTGCCAGTGCTTGTGTCAAAAGCATGTTTTTCTTCCTTCGCCAATTAGCCCGACTGTGGTACAAAGGTGGATAATTTTGTCAGGCCCCGGTAAATGGAATGATGGATGCTGGCATGGAGGGGAAGGGGGGAAAATGTGAGTGAACTTTAAAGCCTTTTGCAGAGAAAACAGTGTGAGAAAGACACTATGTGCAAACCTTGCCTATTCATGATGAATTAAAAACCAACAACACACTCCTTTCACATGAGAGTATTCATTATGTAACCCTAATGTAATGGCATAAAGCACAGGAGCAACAGCCTATCAAGAGCAGCGATTTTGCTTTTTTTCACATGTGCTGTTTCATTGCTATAGGGTAATTTGTTGCACTCAGCAGGGCAGGGTAAAGTGAATCAAGATTAATTTACATGCAGGCGAACACTTAGGCAAGGCAGAGCGGTAAGCAAATGCACCTTCTATCTGCGGCTGAGAGGAAAGAAGGCAGCACGGCAGAAGAAGTGGGGGGAAAGCTTTGGATAATTAAGGAGCATCAGATGTGATTGCTGGAGGCAGTTAAAAGGCCACAACATGCCGACTGGATGCACACTCTTTAGAATGCAGTCTTCGCATTTTAACCAAGCTGCATTGACAGAGGCAAGCAGTTTAATAGGAACAGGAGCCTTAGAGAACACTTCAGATTTAGTCTTCATTATTTGTGTTTAGGATCTCTCCTCTAAGCTCAGCATATTATTTCAACACTTCAGTTCATCTTCATCCTGGGGCAAGAGGGTCTGACTCGACTGTACAAAGCAAGATTCTGTAGTAGTTCGTAGAGCCAAAAAACTCATGAAGGTTATTCAATTGAAGCGCTTGATTTGAATAATACACAACAAAATAAGTCGGTGACAGAAAGACAAAGTGAAGAGTCCCAGAGGAACCAAGGCCAAAGTGACAAGTCTAACTCAGACAAAGTGCAGAAAACATTCAGTAACAAATGCAAGGGCAGGTCCAAATAGATGGGAATAAAAAATACTAAATGAGCTGTTGGAGGTGGACAAAGGCAAATCTTTGCCCTGCTGAACAGGCTTATCATTTCAAAGAAACAGAAAGAGATCACTGGGATAGGATAAGAAGAGAAGACTTGTTAAGACTTTTTCCCCTCTGTCGCTCAGTGGTAATGGACTCTGGACCGAGCATGTGGCAGGGGAATCTGATCAAGTGTGCCGCCCTAGAAACACTCGCGCACACACAGAGAGAATCATTCTGTCAAATATGAATAAACACTAACACACATCGGCTGGATTGCAAGATGCAGCTCTGGGATTTGGGCAGAGCGTCTGGCATATTTGCCCATCTCAGATCTCCTGTCAGGGCCTGAATGCAGGATGACAGCAGGAGAGAGCCCCCGGTGTCTAGAGACCTGTCTCCATCTATGCATCTCTCACATAAACAAATTCTCCCATCGCTGTATTCAGACTAACCTCTCTGCTCTATTACACACAAACACACAGCTGCCACAAGCACTCAGACACCCAATCAACAACCACAGAGAGGGAGAAACAGAGAGAGGGAAAGAAATGGGAGGCAAAGAAGGGGGAAGAAAGGAAAAGAAGGTACAGAGGTGAGAAGGGGTGGGAGATGGAGGAGAGGACATAGTGAGAAAGGGGAAGCGTCTGGGGAGATGCTGAGATGAAAATGTTGAAAGGAGGCCAGCACTCCGGAACTGTGCTCAGCGTTCTGTCTGGCCGAACAGGAACCTCCTAAAAGCAGCTGGACGACCGGTGTGGATTAAAGAGAAATAGGCTCTGGTGGGTTAAAGTAAAGATGGTGCAGAAGAGGAGGGTAAAGGTTGAAAAAAGACTGAATATATTAAATGCTTATGGGACATCCTGCTATTTTTATTAAGTTGATCAGGAAAATGCAGAAAATGAATAATCTTTTTACCTGTCCAACAAAATTAAGAGGGCTGTTATAATTAGGATAAACCACATTCCAAGGCCCCACCCCAACGCAGCTATGGCTATAATGTAGCTTGCCACCATCAATGATTGAATGTAAAGTAGGTCCAACTTGAAAAGGTGCTATAATAGTGCAGGCCATTTACATTCTGCTATGTTGTTATTTAAAGAAAATACTGGGTGAGAGTAAAATACCTATGGTTGAAAAAAAATCTTTATTGTCATTGTGTAACCATAACTGAATATTGCAGACACTTACTATAGAGGGCAGACATAATGTACAGGCAAAATTAAAAAAATTGTTGCGTGTAAATGTGATCATGCATCAAATGCTGAAAAACCTGCAAATGCAACTCTTGTGCAGGTATGCATCTTTCTAAAGAGGTTAGTCAATATATAGCAAGTTTCAAGATATAAAAATACATAGCCAGCATTAACCCCTTGATGCCTGTTGTTGCAAATATGCGACAAACATTTTGCAGGATGCAAACAGCATCCTACAATATGGCCTATGCATTCCCTCGATACCAGTTGTTACACATTCAGAGCAGACCTAGGAACCCTTGGCAAGCACCTTTTTCTGGTAGAACTGGTCCCTGACAATTTATGTTATTATTGACCATTGCAACTGTCCTTAATTTACAACATATTAACATTTCTATGCAGTCTTAGTGAATGGTCATAGTAATTAATTAATGGCAAAATGGGTTGTTTTATATATACATGTATTTAAACTAAGGCTAAATAGGTTAAAAAAGAAATCTTAAGCAAAAAAACAGATTTTAAGCTGATATTATTGTTCATGGAAGACAGTTGCATACACTTATAGCAGCTTATAGTGTTTATCCTCATCTTAGTATGAGGAGCAATCAGTGAGCCATATCACAGGACCTCAGACACCTGCTCCACCATTAATTCATGACAAGCTTTCATATTCAGAACATGAATTATGAAATTAACTTTTTAACACCAGGAGTTCATGTTGAAGTATTTGTAGTAAAATAATATATAAGAACTTGGATGATTTTGTCCAAACCTTGACCAGCAGTAATCCAACCAAGGTCGGGTGTATTACCATAATACAGATGTGACAAAACAAAAGCATGCATTATTATTTTCTGGCCAGGACAATAGTAATGAAGCAAAGTTTTGCTATATTCATTAAATGACAAAGATAGGATCCGTCCAGAACTTTGACATGCTGGTTAGCTTCTGCCAGAAGAGTTTGCTTAAGTGCCAAGAGGCCCAAGGTTCTCCTTTATCTTACACTTTCTTTCTGGAGCAAAAAAAGTGTGTCAGTGATGCAGCCTTGCAAACTAATTTGTTAGACTAGCTTAAAAAAAAACACTACAAATTCTGACCCGCCAGTGGTATTGAGGAAATCTGATGCTTGATTGGATCAAAAGCTGAAGCTGAGTCAAACAAAGGCATCACAGAACATTTATCTGCATCCTCCTGCATCAGAATGTCAAGTTGGCTTGATATCTTTGTGTTACTGTGCCATTTGAGAAAGTCATTGCCTTTTGTAACGATATCTAAGCAAAGTGTGTAAGTGTTGGAAATCATTATCAGCACTTTATAATCGCAGAAGTATCTAACAAAGTAGACAAGCCCAGTTTAGAAGGATGGCACAGTAAATGTGATAAGTGGACAAGAACACACCCAGAAAGTGTGATGTTCACCCAGATTGATCAGCAACATTACAAAACATCCCTCCTGCCTCTCCGTCCCTTCTCTCTACTCCTATCTCCTTTGATCAGAGAATCAATCCCTGGATCAGTCGATCGGTTGCTACTCTGTGATCTGAGCTGGGGCCAATTACTTTAGTGAGTAATAGTGATTAGTTTGTGTCTAGATCAATCCGCACTGATCCAAACAGAGGGGCTGCGGACAGAGCCAGGGGAACCACTGACGATTCAAATCAGTAGCATATTTGGAAAGCAACTACTGTCTTCGATGCCCTTCTTTCATATTGTTTAAAACATTTATGGACAACCTAGGTGTGAAATTTAAATTGAAGGTCAATTTAAGACTTAAGGGAGATTTTATAAATTTAGAAGTAAAGTACAATAATTTGTACTCTCTGCATGCAGGCATAAATTAATCTTATATAGCAAGCGTTTAAATCTGAGCTTGTGGCATTGGTTTGACATTGTCCAGGTCATTAAATGAAAGCCAGTACTAATGTCGAAGGCAAATCTATTTATGTTGATAGTATTCATGGGCAATCTTTCCATAACATTGATCACCGCAGTTTGGCTAATAGGAAAATAATAAACAATTACTTTTGCAGACGGGAAGGGTAATTGATTTTCTTCTGTAAATTACTACCACTATCAGCCCTGCATACACAGAAAGGTGATCATCTACATAAAATCAATGGGATATGATCCTATCTGTATGGTAATCATGGACTGTAGCCAATGAGCTTTCTTAAGCAATGGTGAAAACATGTAAGCATGTATATCTATTGTAAAGTTTGAGATGAAAGCATGTATCCTTCTTTCTTTTTTTGTTGTCTTGTACAGCATATAGGAGAATATATATGATATAGGATATCATATATTTACTCCAAAATCACAGTTGAAGTCTTGCAAAGTCAAATTGTTTGAGAAGAAAAGAGTTGATTCTGTAAGTAAAGGACTGAAAACTCCACATATAGCTGAAATACTACAAAGAGAAAATAAATAATCACATTCTTCCCTGGTGTTCCCATTAAAAGGCTGACTTATAGTGATAGGTAGGCCCACCTTAATACATCTGATTATGTACAAGCCACTGAATCAATACAAGACCTACTATTTATACTAATAGTTTACTGTATGTAAAACCATAAAAACACTTGCAAACTTACATTGTTTATACACTATACTATACTTACATTGTTTATACACTATACAATTCTTAAAATGTCTTTTGAATCTGATGGCGCTGTAGACAAAAATCTTGTAATGACATAGATGTATATATATAAACACGTAGTTTATCTTTTAAAATAGGAACTAATTTGGACAGATGTGGCCTTTTTGAGGATTTATAAGAAGAGGGAAATAATCAAGGAAATTAAAAAACCCTTGCATGGTTTTTAATTTAAAAGACTATATGGATGTAACAATAAATAAGCAGAGTAAGAATATTTAAAATAAATATTAGAATTTAAAGCATTTATTCAAGTTACCTTTAGCAATTTCCCTTTTAACTGCCTCGTTATTTTAATTTAGTTCATGCCTAATTTCATCTTTCTTATTTTCAACCCCTGTCTTGCTATGATAGTCAAGATAAAGCTGTTAGATACTGTTTGCTTTGTTTTTTAGGAACACTAAAAAATAAACACAACCAAGCTGTTGCATAAAACTACTTAATCTAATTTCATCTGAAGATTCTCAGAATACAGCCTATTATGAATAACTGTCAAAAACTGGGACCCTTACTATATGGAAAATACTTACATATACACATTTACAAGGCTACTCTTACTTTTTTCGGTTTGCCTGATCTAAATGTGTATGTTTTCATTTTTGAAACCGTATTTTGACCTTAGTAAACAAAAAAAAGGGGGAAAGATTTTGAGGTTTGAGCAACACCTTAATATAGAGTTTTAAACAGGATCCTAGCTCTTAATGCCTCACACCTTTACTGCTTCATTTATGGCTTAGAAAGTCATAAAACATAATAAACTACTCTATGTCAAGATCAGAGGGGAGTTAAGCTCTCCTCATTTTAGACTCAGAGTAGGAAATGTGCATAGTTTTGTTAGACTTCAGTATCAAATATGGACCTTTTTTATTCACTCAGCTTTGGGCTTTTAAAGCTGGGAGTATGTGTTGAGAGAGACAAACAGTCAGGACAGGCTTTCAGTGTATTATCCTCTCAAATCAAATCACCATGGAGGGAAGACAGAGCCAGCATTTAATATGTTTAAGGAGCTCTGGACAAAGAAGAATAAAGTAAGTGGGCTCTTTCCAAAGATTTTAATGGCCTGTGGAAAAGTGAAGTGTGTCAACATTTGATAACCACGTTAGCCTGGGGCTAGTTTTAAAATGTAAAAAAGGATTGAGCCCATTAACCATTTCCATCTCCATTAGTGTTGCAAATTGCACAAAATGAAATCATAACCTATGGAAAAATCAGTTTGCAGCAGATTGTCAATTTATTTCAGCAAGTTATCAAATTAAACTGAATTCGTTAATTTGGAAGATTAAGTGTCCATCAGTGCAGAGCCCTTCCATCTCTTCATGCAGGGGTCAAGTTTACAGCCGTGGAATTAGTGAACTTACCTCTGAATTATAGTTGGTAAAGAAGTGGCTTTGTCTAGATTGATGTCCTGTTTCTCGTCATGACTGGCTGGAAGGCTGAGATCACTCAATACTAATCAACAGGCTGGACACGAACTGGTCTTTATCACTTTGTCCCCTTTATATGAATCCCAACCTTGGCTGTGCTACCAGTTGCCTGATTTCTCATTTTGTTGCACTGCGACTGACAGTGAGCGGCTCTGATTGAGGGGATCCATTAGGGATCGGCCTGAGGAAAGCTTGTTTGATGGATGAGACCAGCAGTCACCTTCAGAGCTTGCTAACAACACCTGTATCCTCTTTGTCTCTCACACACACAATGCAGACACACACAGACACACACACTTTTGCTGACATAAAGCAATTCACACACATGTCTGCACAGAGAGAACGGAAAACCTCAACTCAACTATCATACAGCTTGGGTCAACCTTTATCTAAAACCAATAACAAGCAAAGCTCCATTTGGGAAATAGAACTACCTTGTTTTGGGGGATTTTCAAACTGCAGTCTGGTTCTTACTTCAGCTACCTTAAAAATGGCAGAAGGAAAGTCCAATCTGTCTGGAGATTTCTTTCCTTTGAGGTTCTGCACATTTGTATTCCTGGCTTTTTAATATCAAAGTCTTTTAGGTATGAAATACAACAGGATCTTCATTAGTAACAAATTCATACCCACAAGGAAAAATATACATACCTGCTGTGACAAACAACAATTTAAAGGTCATTTTAGATACTCTATAATCAGTCTACTGTAAGTGAATGTGGTTACATGACTAAAATAAGTTATCATTATATTTTAGATGTTGTTCATAATTACTTTGGCTTGAACAAGGATCATATTTCATAAGATCTCATAGGCATCAAGGATCAGATACTCAAAATCATTGTGGAGAAAGTTTAAAACAAAGAGAGCAGAGAATAAAATCCATAGTTTTATAGAATACTTCACTGCCAGGGATGCAGACGTGATATCAAATCTGCTTCTTTATTTTTCATTAATGAAGACATATTGAGCAACAAAACCTGGAGTAAATTATTTTTCTCTATTCTTTAAAACATATCTTGTGATTTGCAAAACCGTATTTTGCAAATAAATTCAGACAGTGTGATTTTCTGGATTTTGTTTCTCCTTTTGTCTCTCATAGTTGAATTATATCTATAATGAAAATTACAGGCCTCTCTCATCTTTTTAAGTGGGAGAACTTGCACAATTGGTGGCTGACTAAATACTTTTTTGCCCCACTGTATTTTAATTAGACTATATGTTTCTTTTCTGAGCTTGTATGCATAATTATATGTGTGAGCTTAAACAGTTGACAAAGACTCCTGGATACATGTGAAAACATTTTATAGAAAACTGAGAAAATGTCGGGCTGCTTCTGATTAAAGTCTGTTTTGTAATTCCACCTGTGAGTCAGAGAGAAATCCACAAAAAAATACGTTTTGTGCTCATTCTGTCTTTGAAAACCACCCATCCATCCATCTTCTCCCACTTCCTCCATTAGGGTCATGGTTGGTCTGGTGCTTATCTCGAGCAGTCTATGGGCAAAAGGGGTACACCCAGGTCGCCAGTCTGAGACATACAACCATGCACACTCACACCTAAGGACAATTTAATTTAAATTATAGTTTAACATAACACTCATGCTTTTGGACTATAGTAGTAGGTTCGAGTCCCCGGTGGGAACCAACACATGCATGGGAAGAGCATGTAAATTCCATGCAGAAAGACCGTGTGCCAGGAATCAAACCCAGGACCTTGTTGTTGAAAGGCAATAGTGCTACAAACACTGTCACTTTTAAACCATTATATTCATATGTGGCAGAATCATTCTTCTGGGAAAAATGAATGGTTTAGATACATTTCTTAAAGACACAGTATGTTAGTTTTTACTGAAAAATATCTTTAAAATATCCTTTTTATTTGACCTTTATGACTAAAACATTGTTTGATGAGCAGACTGACACTTCACAATTCAGTGCCGGTAAACCTACAAGCCTGTAGCGTATTTTCCCGAATTTACTTTGGGTTGGAAGTTCCCCAGCTGTTCGGTGGGTATGACGTCCAGCTCTTCCATGTTCAATGGTCAGACATAGCAAAAATTTGAACTGTTACATTCGAGATGAATTTTCTGGATACTCAGAAGTGGCATCCAGTTTAACTTAGACACCAACGGCAACTACACAAAAGGTTAAAAAAGTAAAAACAAACGTTGTCAAGTAAGAGTGCTGCAGTTCTGTGTTTTGGCCACAGGTGGCAGTATCACTACAAAACTTAACGCCTCTATAAAGTTGGGTGTTAATTAATATGTATGCATGATTATTGTAACTAAGACTTCTGACCAGAACTGCAATTTGTAAGACTAACATGGATTACAAAAAACTTTTTTCTGGTTCCTATAAAGGAAGGGGGAGATTTAAGTAAAATCTGACCTTTTCTTATATTACATTGTATTGCAATGATTACAACTCTTATATGTTTTTTTCATTAAGCACTGATGATTTACCTTTTATAATAGTATCAAGCATTTCTTTCTTTATTATTATTTTTTTTCTCTTATTTTACTGTCAGAGTTATTCTTGTTCATTAAGAATTCAACGAAGAATTGCTTTATTCGTCAAATTTGTGCACACAAACAACCATCCATGCATCTTCTCGCGCTACATCCGTCAGGGTTGCAGTTGGGCCAGTGCCTATCTCCGGCAGACTATGGGCATAAGGCAGGGTACACCCAGCACAGGACGCTAGTCTGTCGCAGGTAAACCTATAGACACACAAGGACGAACAACCACGCACCCACACACTCACACCTAGAGACAATTGAGAGATGCCAATTAACCTACAGGTCATGTTTTTGGACTGTGGGAGGAAGCCGGAGTACCCGTAGAGAACCCACGCATGCACGGGGAGAACATGCAAACTCCATGCAGAACGACTCCAGGCCGGGATCGAACCCAGAACCTTCTTGCTGCAAGGCAACAAGGCATTTACAATGTAATACAAGAAGATTATAATTAATAAAGATTAACACCTTTTCAGTTTTCTTTTTTGTTTTTTAATAAATATTTATACATGCAGCGTTTTAACAAAGGATATGGATTAATTAGTGCAAATAACTTTAAATTAAGAACTCTGATTGACTGTATGAGCTGATACCTACATAGTGTGTGCTTTTGTCAAGCATATCTTCTAAAAAGTTTATTGGAAAAACATCGGTACATTATTGTTTACCAAAATGTATTGATTTTTTAATTGAAATGTTTGCATTGGTAAACACTGTAATAGATTAAAATTAATTTCTGGTTTTCAAATTTTTGCTCAAAGATTAAACAGCCCTTAAATAGTTGCAAGAAGGTTTTTTTCATATATTAATTTAGACCATGAACATGAACATATAAACAAACAGGATGCATGTCTAAGGCTATGTTTGTTTTTGTAAATAGCCATCCACATTTAACAGGCTAATTGCTCGGAGCAGTATTATCTCATTAGGGCTCATCAGCATTTGACATTTAAATACAGAGCTGCTAAAAGCCTCTGCTTATTTAACATTAGCATTAACATCTAGTGGTTCTTTTGGAGAGGCAGGGCAGGTACAGACCTTGGTCTTTTTAGCTCATTTCACTTAACTCTCAGCTCTTGAAGCCTCTCAGCGTTTTTTTTTACTTAAATCACCAATTTATGCATTTAATAAGAATAATGCCGCTAATAGCCACAGTGTGAGTCTGGCAGAAGAGCAGTGAGAACAATTACATCAATAAGGAGAGAAAGAAGTGGCGGCATTAGCAGAGAGGAGAAAAGTGGGACAAGGGAGAGGGGCACAGAATGAGGAAGGTCAGAAGAGCAGTGCTAGAGAGGGACAGTAGAGCCTGATGGGCACCAAATGAACAAATTATGACGGACTCCATTTTGCAGGATGGGGTTACCCCCTCCTCCCTTTCCCCTTCCCTTTTTGTAGTCCTCCTCTCTTCTCTTCTTTCTCCTGACAGTTCAATTTCCCTCTCTCGCCTCCCTGCTCCTGTCTGCTAATTGTGAGTGAAGCCTTATCATTTGGCCCCCCATCCACACTCGGTCTAAGGAATCGCAGCATCTGAGAGAGGAGACTGGGATGTCAAAATGTTATCCGAAACAGCAAACAGACAGAGAAACGGAGGTCACACACAATAAGGCTAGATGTTCATTTGAATACCTAAACATGGGAAAGCTTCTCTCACAGGAGGCTCAGAAGAAGAAAAGGCAGAAAATAGTATATGAAAACATAATGAATACATTCATAATTATGCAATGCTTTTATGCTCATGTTTTATTTTCTCTTTTTTTTTACAGTCAGCATCACCCTAAGTTTATAAACTGTATAAAACCACTTTTAGCTGCAAATACGGCAGCAAGTCTTTTGGTGTAATTATCAATTATTCTCAGCTTTGTACTTCCAGAGCTTCTTTAGATTTTTGTTCTAAACATTTTTTTATTCTTCTAGGTAAAACTTCTATTCCATGTGTGGTTAGTTGCTGGGTTGCTCTGTATTTTAATCTTTTGATCCACTCTGACCAGTTTCCCTCTCTGTGTAAAAATTCTCCAAAGAATTATATTACCACCACTATACTTCTCTGTAGGAATGGTGTATTCACAGAGATGTGCAGAGATAATTCTCTGCACTCCTATAGAGTTAGCATGGTTCTCTTGGTTTCATTTCTGATTGACTATATCACTACATCAAAAAAAGAGGGGACTTATATTTTGTTTGTTCAAGAATTTTTATTTTTTAAGGCATAGAGATATAAAAATTAAACAAAGAGATGGATTTATTTGTAACTGAAAATAATACACTTTTATATGGATCTAACAGAAACACACCCAGATCATCTATGAACAAATGGATCCTGTCTGCAAGGTAGAGCCTTTCTGTGATTCTAGTCCTCTTTTAGCATCTCTGTTCAGTTAAATGCAGTAGTAATACATGATACAAAGACAGATAAACAAGCTAAGAGATATGAGGCAATCTACACTGAGGGGAGCAGCTGGCTTTTTCGATGGGTTGGGGTTTAAAGCACTTTATCGGTCAGCCAACAGTACTGATCTCAGGTCAGAACAATCTGAATGCAGGAGGAACTATCATGGGTGACACAGGACAAAACCACTGACCCCAATCGTCCCCCATCACAGAAAACTAGATGGTGGGTAAGAACAGAATAGAAGCGTGGAAGATTCTGAGGGGGGAGAAAGAGCATTCATCTATATTCCTACCATGGTAATGAGGGTTAATTCACTGGTTAAGGATTAACAAGGTGAAGGAATATGATGGGTAAGCAGTTGGCTTCTTGAATATGGGTTTAAATCAACTCTGTAATGTGTGATGTAGGCTTCAGAGCACTGCCTAGTGGAAATGTAATTACGCTGTGATTTCAAGGACTCTTGTTGAAGTGAAACTCCAAACCTTTCCTGCTGAGAGTTAAATTAAACAACAAAATCAGTGCAAAACTACCTCTGTGTGAAAGCTGTTTCAAACACTGCTGTTTGATGGATACACGTTAACTCTCATAAGCACAAAAAGCACACTTCACACAAATTCAGTGTGGAAAATGATTGTTAAAAAGATAGTTTGATTCAGTGACATACATTCAGGGGGAGGCAGGGGAAGCACTGCCTTCCTTGCATTATGACAAGTAAGATTATATGATTCAATGATAAGAGAAAATACATTTGCTAAGGTGATTTATATAAGAATGAAGGTCAGGGGCCGTGGGGTAAAAAGACTTGATGAATGAGACCTGGATGGACTTCATATATAAATCAAGGTAAGATCTTCAATGATACCTAGTTTTGATAAAGAAAATAGATCAGACATAATAGAAAAAAAATAATCACATTTGACCTTATATAAAATATTTTGGTTTGTTGTTATGTTAAATGCTTGTAATGATTCCTGTCTATTCCTGCCTGAGAGGCTAATGCATGCATTCCCATGACGTCACTCCCGGCTTCCAAGCATGTGCTTGCCATTAGGTCTGAGCGGTTACACCTGTGGCAGCTGCATCCAGTAGGAGCAACACATATGTCTGGCTCTCCCAGTGGGTAACTGTCATATTCTTTAAAGGCGTTATCTCCTGCCTGCCCTGCCCCTGTTGGATACTCCTGTTGGCTTCTGAACTCTGGTCATCTACCCCCTGCCTTCCACCTTATGACCAGGTCTGTTTGCTTCTGACTTTGACTGTATTTTTCTGTCAACTGAGTATGACCCAATCCTGGACCTCGGATCTGCCTCCTGCCTCTGCGAACATCTGTCTGGTTATTGTGCCTCCTGTTACTGATTCTTTCACCTAGATTCGGAATTCTTCTCTTCTGCAAACCTCTACCTCATGGACTGCTTCACTGTGCATGAGTCCCAGACTGAATGGTACAATCCAACTAACATAAGTATCTATGATCCAAATCATCTAAACTGAGCCAGTAGGATCAATCATCAGAACGAGCCCAACCTCCCGGCTTCTGAGGTTAGTGGATTATATTCAGGGCACCTCCCAAACCACTGAGTTGTATTCGGCCATCACCTGTGTCTTCACAGAGCGATTCCAGTCCGTTATTGTTCTTACAACACCAATTTAATGATAAATAAACCTTTTAAACACTTTTTGTGTTGGCTGAATTATCAGGTCTCCATACTGTGTCCAGGTATTACACTACAATGGAAATGATTAAACATAAAAAAACTTACAAGACAGATAATTGTTTAAATCAAGGTAATGCTAAAATATAAGCTTTTATTTGGGGTTCATATTTGTGGTATGGTCTCACAGGTCATAAACCTCACTGCATTTCACTGTTTGATTTAAAATTTTAGTGGTGGCAGCACCACTGTTAATACTTTACCATGCAGTTTCTTTTTCTTTTTTTGTTCAAAAGAAATATCTTACCCACAATCTAATAATGCCAATTGTAGCTTATTTCGCCTTATGTGGGGACAACAGTAGGAACACTGTTCCTATGGTAGTAACACAAATCTAGACAGCCTTTAGAATTACAGATATCATTCCTACCACATCACTACTACAGAGATTACAGCCTGCTGAAAGAAAACTAAAAAAAAAATGCAGGTTACATTTATGGATTAAAAGGTTAAACTCTTATAAAAGCCAAAACATTTGAAGGTTTGTAAATTTGGCTGTGTCAAACACAGTACATGTGAAGCAATGTATTTTTATACAACTCTGTAAAGTGGGCTCTGTCTGTATGTCAACTCACTGTATGTCACTCAAAGGATTGTGGGAGTCTGTTCAAGTCCTGAGCACCAGATAGGAATGTCGGAAGATCAATAAGCAAAATCGACCATTGATAGGAAGCATCCTGGTTCCTTTTCCTGACTCCTTTCTTACTGCCGGCACTATTTGTACATCACTTTTAATGGTGACCCCTGACACACGTCCACACTGGCTTAAGAGTGAAAAATTTAGAATACCCTTATTATTCAATATATCTCAAGATTTGAGCACAATGAAATAGGGATTTAATTGTTTGTGCTCATAAAATTTCTAGATGCAGTGTCCAAAATCTTTTTTGCAGAATTTTAACAACTTCTTCAGTTAGGGAAGGGAACTTTGTTTGCAAGGCCAATTTTTAGCAACAAAACACTTCAAATTGCTTTATATGATGAAAACATAGCAAAAGAAAATATTTCAAAATACAAAAAGGTACATTGCAAAGGCATAATAAAAGAAAGTATATGAAAGTTGAGCAACACTAGAATAATATTTTAATTAACAGTCCATGTAGAACAGTCAAAACAAGCTCTAAAGTAATGAGCTTTGTCCTTATTTCAAAAGAATCCATGGTTTTACTCTCTTTGCAGTTTTCTGAAAGTTTGTTCCCAATTAGAAAAAACTCGAAGCTACTTCTCCTTGTTTAATACTAGTGCTATGGACCAGAGACACTGGTTCTGAGTGGACCAGAGTGGTAAAGTTGCAAAAATGACAACAAATATTCAATGTATCACAGTGCTAAGCCATAAGCAAGCTGATAAACTGAGATGTATTTTTAAGTCTATTCCCAGTTAAGTGACAAGATATAAAGTGAGTGGGGATGAGATTCAGCCCACACTTCATCTGAGTGGAGCATGTCCAGTTAAGTTCTTTGGAAAACAGCTATTTCACACATGTAATAGAACAACAGAAAAGGCTTTCTACTGGTATTCCTCTCTTGCAACTAATTAATATATAGAAAACACCAAGTCATTATTATAAAGGTAATATGGTCTTGAACACATTTTTGTCTTTTGAAATCCCACTGGTTTGGCAAGATAAATATGGGTCCTCATCCATCTTTGCTTCGCCAACAAAAGTTTAGCAAGTTATTTTGTTCATGACATATTCCCAGTATTGATTGGATAATTTGACAATATTACCTATTCTGTAATTGGCTATATAGGTGTTATTTTGTCCATTACAACTCAACTTGTGTTTCATCGTAACATCATGCAAAAGGTTGTTAGAACTCGTATAGTAACATTTAACTTAGCTGTACACAGAGGATGTTTCCCTGTTGAGAACAAAATTAAATTTTTATCACTTAATTATCTTCAAATAATACATTTTAAACTCTAACTTAATTGATAATTAATCTAATCTACCAGCAATGTGATTGAAACAGATCATTAATGCTAACATTATGTTTAGGCACTTTCCTACAGCGGTGCTCTATCAGCAGGCGATCTATCTCTCCATCTGTACTCTGACAGACCAAAGGAGTGTAAGTGACATTTTAATGAGGCATAATTTACAATAGTTCGAAACTCAGTTTAGTTTGGGCAAAACGTATTAAACACAGCAGTATTGAACAACTGGCACCAAAACATATTTAGCAGAAGAAAAAAAAAGGAAAGAGTAAAACTTCACAAAAACAAATTATCTGTAGAAAACCCAAAAAAATAAAGATGTGCCTTCTGTCTTTTTATTCCATCTTGTTTTGTTGTTTGTGTGTCACTCTAAAATTCAGTGGACAAATAAAATAAGAAAGAAATAGCTTGTGGATTTTGTGGTTGTAATGCCCTTCTTCTAAGACTTGTGCTGTTTCTTTTTTGTTAATTGTTTCTGTTTTGTGATATTGAGGTTTTTTTTCATTGAAATATATTTTTTGCAAACCAGATGAAATATCATCTGATTTAATTTATATTTTATGTGACCAAAGTAAAAATCTGGCCTTTCATTACAAGAGTATTCTTTCAAAATAATGTACAATATTTTCTTATGTGTCTGTCAAGGTTGTGTAAAATGTAACATCTAAATCTATATAATGCATCTGGTCATTAAAGGCATATGACCTGTGTACGTGCAGGAGTTAGTTTTAGTGCCCTACCTTTGTGGGTTTATTTGCATGAAAATCTAAAAATATTTAAAGATACAAAATTACCTTTCAGAAGGTATGAAAAATGTATTTTTTTTTTAAATATCGATATGTGCCAGTATGAAAGGTTTCTTTTATTCATCAGTTGTACAATTGGCTTCATACAAAGAAGCATTAAAAGACGTAAAATGTGTAACCATCCAAAAAACTGCTTAACAGGGAATTTAAGCCATTTTTGGGGGGTGGTTTATTTTTGTGCAAGAAAAAGAAAAAAATATGCCTCATTTTTATTAGTCATTTATGGCTTTCTAATGCAGAGTCAAAAGTATGCACCTACAAATATAGTTTTTTTGTTCAGAGTGAAAATTAAAACACATTTGATTTCCACGGCAAGCCCTAGCAAACTAATGATAACTTAAGCTGAGCTAATACTTTATCATTACCTTGCCGTTGCTTGAGAAATCCTGATCCTATTAGCAGACTAATGGGTAAATGCTTCGTCGCTGCTAAAGAGGATACAGCCACTGACATACTTGGCATTTGTTAGCTCGTTTAGCATGGACACAAATGAGTCTGTAAAGAAAAGACATGAAGACTGGGAACATCAGTGACCCCTTTCATACTATATACCTGCACAATTATGCACACACACACACACAGACACATAGACATGGTGACCCCTACACATCTGATGAGATGGGAGCTGATATGCGAGTTAGTGGGAGCCACATTTGTAAAAAGCGATAGCCAATTACAGCATTGCGAACTGGGGGGATAATAGCCTGCCTGTCAGGATCTGTGTGCAGTATATGTGAGCTTACTCATGTGTGTGTGTGTGCCTGAGCACGTAGTACCCTTGGGTGAATACTGGACTCTTATTCTCATCTATTTGCTCTATATCTCCATTTCTTAGATATTAATTTCAAAGCAGTGCTACAGCGCGTGGCCCAGGTCGTTAGCATGATTCATCAGAGGTTCATCCACAATGTGCTTAAAAACGACAGAACATAAAGACAAGTCAAACAAAATGGATCGTATATCTCTGTGAGATTTTAGTAACCTGCAATATTGGATTTTTCTTTCACCCATAATGTTCAGGGAATAAAAAATATATATTGAAAAGAACAATCACTACAACTGTGCAATATGCAGTTATAGGAAAAAAGAAATAACCCCTGTGGATTTGCATTCCTTACAATAGATTCTCAAACAATGAAAATCAAACTTCTACTTTATAAAACAACATATTCTATTTTCTAATTGATGTTTAAACTAAGATAACCGTTTTTAAAAAGTTGTGTTGGAAAACCAATAACATCCCCTGGAATAAATCATTAAAAAAATATTTAAGTGCCCTAACTTGTTATTGACATCATGGAAGAATTATTTTCCACTCTCATTCAAGTTTTTTAAATAATATATTTCTAAACATTTGTTTCTGCACAGAAACAATGCATTTTTATTATGAAATGCAGCATCTTTTCGAATGCTGTATTTCAATAATAATTAGGTTTTGACTTTTAATAGACCATTGCAAAAGATCGATTTGTCCAGTACAACTCATTTTGCATAACATTCTTGATAATTTTCTTTTTTAACAACTAAGTTTAATATGTTGTTTGGTTTTATCAAAAAATGGTACATATTACAGCAAAAAATCACCAACTTAATCTTATATTTCCAAAGGACATGGTTGGAGAAGCACTGAGGTCCATTCAGATTCAACTTTGCTTAGTAATGTCACTATGGTATGATTATGCTCTATAAGCTTATTGCTGATGATTTTCCTTCTCTGCCTCTATTACCATGCACCTGTAAGCCCCCGACTGCCTAAAGTATTGGTTTTGCAGATGTTGTCACATTGAAAACAAAAAAGTAAAGTAAGTTTGACTGACTCCTGATAATGTGGAATCTGTTGTGTGCGTTTGTACCTTTGGTGTTAAATTAAAATGACAAAAAACACACAAGCAGGGGTGAAGCTAATATCCTTCCAATAATTTTCTGATATGTAACAACATTAAACTAAAATGGGATGTACTTTTTTTTTTCCTTGACTGTATATGTCACATTATCCCATATACTGTGTTTGTCAGAGCACTCATACAAAGGTCATGGATCATTGAATCTACATGAACGTCTAGGAAACACAGCCCATGGAGAAACGGCAACAATAGAGACACAGTTGGATCGCTCAGATAGCGGTTTGTGTCCTGTACTTTCCACAGACACATGATCTCCTCAAGGACTTGGCCCTGTCAGCCCCAGCAGCCAGCCATCTGAAACAGCGGAATGATAGACTATCAGAGGAAGGGAAACTGTTCAAGGGAATTGTGTGGATTTAGTGGTCTAGTGCTGACACATGGCTTTGAGCATGGTAGAAAAGCACTTTAACTCTTGAGTGCTTTTATCGCATGCACACACTCCATAAAAAGTGGGTTTTATATTGTCAGATGGCTTAGACATACAGCAACACAGAGTGTGCATAGCACAACTTCAGTGGAAAAATGGCTTTAAAACTGAACTAACTGATATTTTATGCTATGTAACAATCTTACAATTGATAAAAGTAGACCTTCATAAAGGTAGTGCTGAAAGAAAAAGTGACTTAGATAGGTTTATATTTAAAGTTGAGGCTGTAAATATATTTTAACAGTTATTTAGTGTTAACCAGTACCAGTAATAAGATACATCAACTTTTATTTACATTAATCAGATAACATCAAAAATAGATTAGACAAAATTATCATTTATTTTAGTGTTTATTAACTTAGGTCCTAAGACATTTTCACATTTTTTTAAAGTCTAGAGTGTGGCATCAGGAAAACACCAAAATCATGAAGGCTGGTGGGCCCGGAGGGGTTAAGTGTTTCTCCAAGTTAAGAAACACTGACCTAAAACAATTCTTGAATATAAGAAAATGATTACTCTTAAAAGAAAAATCTTAAAAGCCAAGGTTTGTACTGTTATCAGAAGACCATAAAATACAACTTTCTGTTCAACAATGACACATTGACATCTGTTATACACTTTGGAGATCACATTTTTTAGCCAAGACAAAGAAACAGGTTGGAGCTGGAGGTAAGATGGAAAAGGTAACACTAAAGCTAAAATTACAAGTACACTTGGAAGATTTCAATTTCAAGTAATATAATTTTATTAGCCCAAAGGTTTGTTTGTTATAAAAAATGAGAAAAACATTTCTAAAAAGATAATACAGCTGCAAATAAATAAATAAATAAATAAATAAGACACAGAAAAAAATTCTGTCTTTAAAAAACATCTATTACAAAATGTATAACTATTTTTTATAGTAACAAAAAGCAGTTATATTAGTAAATGCTGGCCAGCCATTTAGATTTTTACACTGATACTTACAGTGGACTTACAGTACTTTGAGCTTGGAGACGGGTCCACACCTAAATCCCATGGAAAATATATGACTTTAAATGGCAAAGCTTGTATAACTGCCAATAATGATTAGTACAAATTTCAGGCCTATTTTGAAGCTGTTTATCTATTTCTTTATTTTGGACGGGAATGAAAAGGGTTGTTTAAGTATTGCAAAATATCCAAGCTTTGTTGTAATTTTTTTTTTATTGATTTCCTACGCTGTTTTTTTGCATATTACAGAAAAAATAAACAGAAGCTTTACTACTAAAAAGAAACATGGAAGTTAAAGTATGTCCTATGTGATATTCCCCTCTCTCCTATTCATCTCTGTAATAGAGATGCAAGGTTTGTAATGCTCGCTGGGAGCCAAGCATGAGATTGAGGATTTCTCACACACCATGCATTATTCATACCCCAGAGCAACAGAGTGTGTAAGATGAGAATTACACAGCATGAAGAGAACAGGAGAGAGGTGGATGGAGGGGAGTGGAGGGGAAGAAGGAGAGGAAGGAGAAAAAAAGCATAGATGACACACAATGCGGAAAAGAATGAGATTTACATGGAGAAACCACAAAGCAGCGATTGATAAATCCATTCATTTCTGGGTTAATACCTGCATCTTTTTGGAGGTTGAAGACAGTTGGGTGGAAGAAATAAAGATATTAAAGCCCAGATTGGCCAACAATTTACATTTGCTAAGTGTGGGTATTATGAGTTTTCCTTGTATTCTGAGCACAAACTGAATAGCGAGCAGGGAATTTCAGGGTTCGTGTTCGGCCTTAGTCTCCGTAATAAAAAACAGTGGGAAGTGAGGTAGGGTTAGAATTGATTTGTTTAACAATGGAGAAGAAACAACGTAGGAGGGAAGGAGCAAACCAGGAGGCATGCCATCTTCAGTGAAAGCTTGAGACCAAGAAATTGCAAGAATAATTTTTGGACGGTTAAAAAAAAAATAGGTTTCATGTCCGTTACTTTGTTATTATTCTTTCACACGCATCAGGATGTCAAATGGATTCTCTGTGCTTTTTAAAGTTAAACTGTTATATAAAAAAAAAAAAAACAAGTATTCAACAGTCATGTTCTGATTGTAATTCTTATTAGTAAAACAATAGCAATACAACGTTAATTCTTCCTCTGATGACCCCATTTGCTTGGTCTGAAAGCCTTTTAGCAGAAGACTAATGTTGTTAGTTTACCCAGTTAATGGAATATTACATTACATTTTTTTCTATTACATATGTGAGCGCAACTGTGTGTGAGTGTCTCCACAGATGCAGCCTTAATGACAAGAATGTGATGGTTACTGGCTTTTTAGCTTCCCAGTGATGAAAAGCCAGTATTAATTTGGGCTACAGATTTCATTTGTTCTGAACAGGAAAAACAATATAAATCACTTTTAGCGTGATTAGAGAGAGGGTTAGATTAATCCAGGCCTGATTAGGGCATTATGCCGGCTTGTTATGGACACACAGGGTGACTGACGGTAATTACTGTCTGTAATAGCAGAGGCACGTTCAGTCAAGCTTTGAGCTGGACAGTGTGGCTGAATATATGTGTGTAGTTATATATACTGCATGTGACAGTATTGCTTGACTCAAATTAGGAATTAAATAATTAGTATTTTAACAAAGCAGACTTGTCTACAAGGCAGGATGGAGGTAGTTCTAGCTGCATGAAAAAAAATGACTTATGACTTTGTTTATGATTATAGATATCCTTTGATAAATATATTCACCTGGATAATAAAAAAAGATGGCTGATACGTTTGGCAAATATTAGCTTTCAGAAAACTGCAGAGGTGCCACATCAGCAAATCGAATCTTACTGCAGTTGAGAGGTGCTTGCAGAGACACTTGCATCCAATCCATCAACACAACGTACTACAGACAAAACATAAGTACAGTTTCTACCAAGGCAAAAACTTAAATAAAACAACATCTTCATTTACTGTCATTAGTTTTGTGTAATTTTCCAAATGAGACACAAATCAAATTCCAGATTCAAATATGCGCAGTTCCAAAATTGTGTTCCTTTTTTCCAAGTTCAAGATCAGTTCATGAGATTTACAGAGTTCAGGCTTACATAAATCCGGTAACAACTACAATTCACAGGGAATAGTGATGACTGAAAGAACAGATAAGCTGATGGTAGGAGCTGGTGGATGTATCATGGATAAGCTATGTTAATTTTATAATCAAAATAAATTTCTAAATATGTTTTAAAACTCCTTACCTTCTAGAAGAAACTGTTTTACTGCTCAACGAAAGAAGAAAAAAATCTTTTATTAATCTCAGATGGCATCTACTCTTTCACCTAATAAAGGAAAACACATAAAGTATGGTTATATAATACTAACTGAGCATAGCAATACACAGATATGAGGCAGGTTGTATGAAATACAAATTATTTTTTTTAGAAACAAATGGATAAAAGCCAAGTGCACAGCCCCTTATAAATAACAATAATACTTTAGGTTTTAATGTTAAAAAATGAATCAGCTTATGAGGGTATTATCTGACAGTATGTTCTGATCTGAAGAGGTAAGCTTCACCAAGAAAATCAGACAAAATGGCAATCACAGATTGGTGTGATTCTTTTGAAAGCCTTATGATTAATGCTTTAATAGGTGACTGAATTAAGAAAAGTTAACTGAAAAATGTCCTTGCCCTGCCTTGCACAGCCTGTCAGGGAGTTATGGAGGGTCCTGGAACCAGACAAATCAAGATCCTCTGCTTTAGACTCTAAACGGACAAGAAATTTAAACAGACTCTGCCTGCACATGAAATACTATCCCATTCCTAGAGGTGTTTTCACATTTAAGGTTTTAACCTGCTGCATTCTGTCCAATAAACACAAGAAGACTTTGAGTATAAGACACCAGGTTCAAAAACTTATTCATACTTTGTCAGGCATAAGAGATCGTTATGGCCAGGATACTGGTAGGGACTTTTGAAACCAGTAAAACATTTGAAGAATATCAACTGCAGCCTGGTGATCCTTGCACATTACATCGATAGTTCAAAAATCAACTGTTTCAGTCATTGTTTAATAACTAGAATTACATTTTAATTTCAGTAATAGTTTTTGAATCTGTCTGCTCAATTTGACTAAAATTACTTTTTTCCTATTTTTTGCCTTAAAAAAATATTTGTTGGGAATTTTCTGTTAATTAATTTAAAATTAATTTAAGTGGAATTGATTTAAAAAATAATCAACCCAAGACATGATGGAAATAATAAAATCAAGGAACTACTTGCATATTTTGTTCTAAAAGTGGCATAAAAGTTAAGCTGATGTTTTATATCTTCTCTGCAATGGAACAGGGAATAAAGTCTAGAAAAATTAATTTCCTAGCATCTATAACTCAGACATGGATGTAATTCCACACTTTTCCACACTGATGGGAGCCCTGGGCATGAATTACGTGGTAATACTAAGAACGGACTCCACACACTGCTGTTATCATTACTGCTGGGAATTTCCGGCAGGTGCAGGGCTAAATATCTTTTACAGTTTAGAAGCAGACATAAGGTACCCAATGAGATGTGTCCCATTAAAGGCATGGAAAATAACTAGGCATATTTAGCACCACACTGCACATCTTTCTTACAGCAGCCCTCCCTCCTCCATACTCTTCTTCCTTTTTACCACTCCCTTTTTCCTCTTGTCGTTCTCCCCCTTTTCTTTATAGCTGCAGTTGTTCCTTTTTAATACATCACCACTAAAGCGAAGTTTCTCATGCTCTTAACACACCAAGCCTCACGTTACATCCCCTCCATTGCTTCTTTTTGGTAGCAAAACAACGTTCTAGAAACTGATTTTATGAGCGCACGCCTCTGCTCTTTGCATGTTTATGTCAACTATTTGGAACAACTGAGATCCATTGACTGAAGCAATGCAGATAAGTCAAGTCAATTCACAGGCAGAAGGAGCGGCGTAGGCCGGAGCATGAGTGGCCCACTTCATGGCTGATGTGAGGAGTACTGCATTATTCAATTAATACCTGAAAGGGTATGTTTTATGCAATATTTACAAAAGCCTTCACAAGTTAGCATGCTCAGAAAACACACAAAACGTTCCCCACACAAACACAAGGGTTTGTGTTTGCATCCTGGGAAAAGACTGGACTCCTCTTCCATTTTGCCAAATCAAATATACAGTGAGAGCAAGCTAAAAGGCACTTTCAATCAGCCACTCTGGGTCTGTCTGTCAATCTGGGAAAAACAACAATCTAGCCCACTTGGAGTGGTCTAGTCAACATCCATTCCCCAATAAATTCAATCAGTGTTGCTTTGTGTTTGTGTTGTCAATGTGTGCATGTGTCTATATGTACGCATCAGAAAGCAAGCTTTTTTGAATGAGACAAGGTTTCTGACACATTGTTTTAGCACAACAACAAAATTTAAAGTGACATCTGCATGTATGGAAGAAGCAACAAAAAAGATGGAGACACATTTGAGTTGGTGGATTGTGCTTTCACTCCAAACCTATTTTTCTTTCAAAATGACAATAAGAATCTCTAGTTCTCTACATAATCTCAGAAAGCTGAGAAGCAGAGGTAACCGGCCCCAGCTAATGACATTGAGGTGGCGGGCTGCACGCTGGAGTGATTGTCTGACTGTCTGAGACCCAAAAGCAGCGTGAGCAGGCTCATCATGGCCCTGCACTCTCATTATTTGGCCACAAATGGAAATGCAAATCGTTCGCTTTGCTGCGGACGCCTCAAATTTATTAAACTAAAAGGTTTAATTTCCATTTTTTCTCTGCATCAGCTTTATTTATAAATGTCGTGCCCTATGAAGACCCAGTTATTTTCTTCCTCTCCAGCAGGCTCTTAACAAATCTGCTCATTAATATGGAAATGGAGAATCAATTGCTTTTCCACCGACAGAGGGCTGCTTCCCTCGGCGGCGTGTGTAATGTGTTCTGACTGGTCATCAGCTCAAACAATCTCACAGGCAAACACACAACACATACAGTCACACAAACCAACACTTTATATATATATATATGTGTATTTTAAACGAGAAAGCAACTTGAAATTGCTGGATTTTATCTTACCACCATAGAATAAGTTGCATACTGAATTCTGCAATATATTCAACTACTGCCAGAACCCTACCAGATGTTGCCACATTAATAACCCATAATATCAAGAGCTGCTCATCCAGCCTTTCAGTGCTCTAAAATAACACTCATAGACTTTAATGAGATCTAATTACACACAAGGTTCTTATCTAGGGCAATGTGGTAGTTATAGCATCTGCGGCTTTGTGATTCGGTTGTGATGCCAAACTGTGCATTGCAGAAGTATTCACACCCCTTAATTTTTTTCAGATTTTGTCACGCTTGTCCGAAGGAACAGTCAAAAGAACCAAAACACAGACCCAGTCAAAGCTGGAGGGTTAACATAACCACCACCAATGGCACTGATTCTAGCAATTTAAAACTAGATTTATCTCAGCATCCAAAAAGTCCAGCTGGAGGAACCAGGTTTGGATAAAGAACAGGAAAGCAAAGAGCTAGATTTTATTGTTGAAGCATCTCAGATGGTTCTCCTCTTCAGAATGTCGGCACATATATCTCCAAACTATAGCATCCAGTCGAATGTTCTTTAAAATTCCTAAGTTTGGTTCTGTTCAGATCTGTGATCCTCTACAGAACCAAACCACAGACTTATATGTATTTTCTATTTTGAATATTTATCTTTACTTGTTGTTTATAAATGTACTCAGCCCCTTTTTACAATAAGATAAAATTGAGTTTTGCCAGCAGCCTTCAAAAGTAACTTAAGTAGTAGATAGAGTCCACAGGGTTAGATTATAATGTGTAAACATCTTGTAGTGTGCTAATCAAACAATAATTTCAACAGTGTGGTACATAAACTGATTGGCCAGACAATTACAACATCATAGAAGTGGTTCAGACATCAATGGTAACTCTGGAGGAGCATCAGACATCCACAGCTCAGGTGGTAGAATCTTTAAGCAGGGTAACAATTAGTTGGACTTTTCTTAATCTGACAAAACAGCTCAAAATTACACAGGACTGTTTAATTGTAAAAAAAAAAAAATATATATATATATAAAGCTCTATACAGCCACACTCTATTTAGGGGCCACAGCATAAAAAAAAGATGTTTTGATCAAATTTGAACAAATTTGAAAGTTACTGGCCAACATGCAACACGCTCTTAAGGTGTAAAAGTAAAATCCTGAAAACACTGTCCCAATGTTGAGACACAGGGATGGTGTCAGTAAGAGCAGCGCAACTAAAATTAATCAAAATTCTAGAAATATGTTGGTTAAAGGCTGTGAAAGGTTTGAGGTTCAGCTTCCAGCAGGAACAAACACGCAAAGCTTCAATAAAATGGTTCAGATCAAAGAGTTATCATCCGGTTCAAGTCCACACCTAAATCTGATAAGACTCGATAAAAAGACAGTTATTGTTTAAAAGTAACTTTTCAACCATTAGGACTGAACTTAAGCTTTTGATAATGAAAACAAAAATCTGTCACAAATTGCCTTGATTTAGTAGGTGAACACATTTGCGAACCACACCTTTCAGAATTATATTTTTAAAACATTTTGAAAAACGTATATCGCTGGTACTTACAATCCATCACATGCAATTCAAACAATATACACTGTGGTGAATGGTTTTAGTTTCAACAAAACATGAAAACATTGCATGGGTGGAAATTTGTGAGGCAATGTTTTTTCCTGTCTTCTGTCTCTTTTTCTGTTCCCTCAGCAGTTTTTTGTGTATTTTTTTTGGTTGACGGCAATACGGCAAAGAAACCCAACTATCCACTCCAGCCTGAAATCTAATTAACATTTCTATATGGCCATGACCAGCTGGTTAGGAGACTAATGTAGCAGCGATTAACCAAAGCAGTTGTTTCCACACAGTGTCATTTGTGGAAACACAGTTAGAAAGGGAAAAGAATAAGATTATCATTTTTCACAATACACCATATACAGCAGATGCATGAACACATTGCCATAACCTGGCATGGCTTGTTTATCTTTCACATTGCGCAGTAAACAAACCATGTGACGTAAATTCAACCCACAACGCAGAGCTTATTAGTGATTCAAGGTGTGTGTGTCTGTGTCCTATTAGGAAAATTCAGTTTCACTCAGGGTTTCAGGGCTGCAGTTGCGGACCACTGGCCATTGATTATTCATAGAGTCTGTGATTGGGTCCATTAATACAAGATTAGGGAAGGAACCGATGCTCATTTTCTCTCTGTTTGTGTGTGTGGTTTTTTGCGATTTAGTTTGTGTGCTGTAGGTGAATTGTAATGAAGGTGCAGTTTGATTCATCCAGAAGCTCTAAGGGCAAAACATTATACATAAAAAATGTATTTAAAAAAGAGGTTTTAAATTCAACTTATTAACAAACATTGGGTATGTTTCATTAAGAAACATGGTGTGATACCCTGCTGTAAAAGAAAAATGACGTGGTGCCTTTGTTTAGAAATGAGCATCAGCATTCCAGCAGAGAAAGGGAATTGTTTAATCTCATACTGTAAGACTTCCACCCTAATAGCATTTGTTCTTCAATTGGAACTTAATCTGGGTAAATGGTGCTTAAATGTTTAAATCACATTTACAGGCTGTCAACTGATCTGATGTTCTTCACATGGTCACCCTTCGTTTGAATGAAAATAAATTGATGGCAAATGAGGAAAGATTCTGCAAAATGGGCAGGAGAGACAAATTGGATTGTAGCTCCCCCAAGTGGGCATTGAAGGCAAATAGATTAATTTTGAAGCCATTGAGCAGAAGCACAAAGGTTTTAAAAAGGGGTTTCTGACAACTCATTACATAGACAATTTGGTAAACAGGATTACCAAAAGTTTGACCAAAAGCTGCATCAAAGACTGAGGTCACTATTCTTCAAATGATAAATGCAGTCTGGGTTGATTTTCAGTTTTATCGTGTAAAGAAATTAGCTGCTGACATTTTCATATATCAACATCGTCATCATTATTATCATCATTACCATAATCATCACTATCATTTAATAAAGGAGATGGTGGTTGAATATAGCTTTACAAATTATAAAATTTACAAAATGAATGAAATAAACAAGGACATGAATTAACAGTTATTTAAAATACAGCAATCTTCTGGTAAAAATCTGAAATGTTCTCTTCTTTTCTTTGATTTTAAAGTTTAAATTTAAAGGCAGATTTATCTTTCTGTTAACAGTCAGGTTAGAAACCAGCATGAGATTTTTAATACTTATAAGGAGCACTATGAAAAAAATACAAGAAAACATTGAATAAATACATGTCTAGAATACCTTTGACTAAAAATATTACAGAAATAGGCAGACAAAAGCTATCTTTCTTAATTTGTAATGTATGTATGATGGAATACATTGATGCTGTGCTGCTAAGAAAGTGTATCTGTTATTTTAAATAGAAATAAAGTATGTTGTTCTGCTTAAGAAAGTGTATTTGTTATTTCAAATAAAAATAAAGTAAACTATATTTCCTTGATTTATTACTCCGTGAGATGGACTAGTGACGTGTCCAGGGTGTCCTGACTTTCACCCAGAAACTGCTGGAATGGGCAACAGCTCCCTGACGGACAATGGTAGATAGTAGATGGAAAACTCAACAGATAGAAGGATGGATGAATTAATTTAATGGTAAAAAGTTATTGCATCTTCAACATTGAGTCAAGCAGCTTATGCAGATCCAGACAGATTTCATTAAAAAATAAAAAATAAATAGAAATGAAAGCTGTTTTAAAATAGAAAATAAAAAGGCCCAATGGTTAGACACAATCACATCTGAAGCTATCATGCTAGAGATAGAAAGCTGTTTAAAAGAGTCCACCTCAACACTAATGATATGATATTTATATAACATACCATTGTGTTTTTTATCCAGAAGAGGTATATATATACACATATATATACTTTAGCTTTATAACTAGTCATTTCTGGAAACCGTTATGAATTTCTTTCTTTCTTCATCCTTTCTTCAGCTAACTCTTCTATTGTCTTGGGATTCAACTGACTTCGGAAACATAACCTTCCTATAAGCTGGGCAGATTCACATATTGGAATCCTGGACTCTCAACTGTCACTCAGATTGCCTCCACTCCACAGTACTTCCTGGTTCACAGAAGGCAGACCTTCCAGATATGTCCCTAATTCCTACCGAGTATCAAGATCTGGCACCTGTCTTCAGTAAAAACTTCAGTAAAAGCCATGGACATATACATTAAAGACTCTTTGGAGGCAGGCATCATTTAGACCTCATCCTAAAAAAGAAAGATGGATCGTTGAAACCCTGCATTCATTTTAGGGGTTTGAATCAGACTACGATTAAAAATAAATACCCTGTTTTAACCTGTCTTCTTTTCAGCTCTAAAACAAGTTCATGATGCCAGAGTTTTCACTAAACTCGACAAATGAATGGAAAACAGGAATCAAGACCACTTATACATTCCAGACCTCCTAGAACATTTTGAGTCTTTAGTTATGCCTTCTGGTTTGTCCAATGTCGCAGCACTTTTTCAGGCCCTAGTAAATGACATTCTCTGTGACTTTCTAAACATTTTCAACTTTGTTTATCTCAGTGACATTCTCGTTTAATCCAGGAAGATATCAGAACACAAAAAGCATGTCTAGATGGTCCTTCAACACCTCTTAGTAAACAAGCTGAGAAATTTGAATTCTACCAAACATATGTGACATTCTTAGGATTCAAACTTGAAGGTGGGCAGGTAAGGCCAACTACAGAAAAGAGCAAAGCAGTTTTGGAGTGGCCAGTGCCAGAGACCTGCAAACAGTTGCAGAGATTTTTGGCATTCGCTAACTTCTACAGACAAACTTCTGCAACTCCAGCCAGATAGCCTTGCTCCTCACCATTCTCACGTCTACCAAAACACTGTTCAATTGGACACCTGAAGCTGAGAAGGCTTTCCTACACCTCAAGTCACTTTTTACTGCTGCGCCAGTTCTCATTCAGCCAAATCCTAATAAACACTTTATTGTGGAGTTGGACGCCTCGAACTAAGAACTTATCCTACCTCCAGTCTGCCAAACAACTCAATCCCCTTCAGTACCGCTGGTCACTGTTCTTTTCAAGATTGAACATGTCCATTTCTTATAGCCAAGCATCCGGTTCCAGAAATATTAAACCGGATGCGTTGTCCAGATTATAATCACCAGATGATTTTAAAAAGACCCCCATCACCATTCTTCCACCCAGCTGAACCGTTGCTTCTCTACCTGGGAGATGGAAGACATTCTGGAATTGCACCGCTTCAAGGTGGCTGTATGTTGGAGTTGCTTTTCTAGATTGACTCTGATATTCTTTTTTAAGAGCATTTCATTGCTCCGTTTTTAGATCAGAGTTTCATTTTTTCTGATGTTTTTCACCTTTGTTGTGGAGTGCTAGAAACTGGAGGGAATTTACTAATATTTTTGTCCTTTATTGGAAACTTTTTATGATGCGTAACTACAACAGCCATAGCAAGTTGATTTTTTTAAACCTGGAAGCAGCTCATTAACATCTCTAAAGCTGAAATAATACATAAATTTCTTTCGCAAGTACCAACTAAGTTGAAAAAGAGGCAAGGGGGATGCAGAAAAGGAGCAAGGAGAAGAGGAAAGAAAAAGAAATTTAAAGCGTCTCTTCCATCTATCATCATGTGCTCTGTGAGATCTTTAGGAAACAAGCTGGAAGAACTCCAAGCCCTAGCAAGGACCCATCCAAAATATCAGCAGTGCAGCATAATGTGTTTCACTGAAACATGGCTGCAGGATCACATCTCGGACTCCTGTGTCTCTCTACCAGACAGTGAGCAGACAGAGATTTAAAGAAGAATGGAAAACTCAAAAGAGGTGGGTTAGCAACAGGAGCGTTGAGGTGCACATTTAATTCTGCTGTGATTTGGGCAGCCTTTACACTCTTGCATCCAAAGTTAATCCTGTTGGATGTGGTTCGTCCTTCTTGGTGGTGTGCTGACATTACCCTGGATACTGTGGCTCTTGATACATCACAAAGACTTGCTGACTTGGTCACAGATGCGCCAGCAAGACGTGCACCAACAATTTGTCCTCTTTCGAACTCAGGTATGTCCAGGACAAGCTGTACCAGCTCACCGTGCCCAACTCCCTCTGCAGGTGGATCACTGACTTCCTGACGGACCGGAGACAGCACGTACGGCTGGGAACAGCTGTCTCGGACACACGGACCATCAACACCGGATCCCCCCAGGGCTGTGTCCTTTCCCCCTGGCTTTTCTCCCTGTACACCAACTGCTGCACCTCCAGCCA
>JAUZNJ010042481.1:0-33500 GCA_034780135.1 Jordanella pulchra | reverse complement strand
TAATGTTTCTTCTTTTTGAAAGTTAGTTTAAATTTGATATTTAATTTACAGATTTAATAATATTCTCACCAGTATTTAGGTTCTTGTGTGTTTAATTGCCCCCTTGTGTGTGTTAGCAGTGGTCTGATCAGCCACTATTTAAGTTCCCCTCATGTCTTGTTGATAGGTGAGTTTGTGCTTGAGTTCCTTTTGTTAGCACTTGAGTTACACTTTGCTAGGTTGACCTCAGTTTTGGGCCCAATTTGTCATTTTTTAAGTATTTTTGGACATTTTTTTGTAATAAATTAAGATTATTTTTGAAATTCTTTTATGATTCTTTGGCTGGTCTATGCAGAACCCTCACATTTGGTGTCAGAAGTGGGATTGTACCAGCCAGGAGTACAAAGTTTTCTTTTTTCTTCCCCCCCATTACCAACCCTGATCCAACATGCACCATGGAGGAAGGAGTAAACGAGGCAATTTTGTGGAGTCTCAAGGAACAGCAGGCCCTGATGAGCAGACTGATTGCACTGAATCAGGGACATCTGGAGGACATGTAGGCACTGAGGGTGAAGATGGGGAAGAACCAACTTACGCAGATCTTGTCAGTATTCTTCGCTCCCACATTAACCAGCAGGAGGCACAGAATAGAATGATGAGAGAGGAAACAGTTCGCCAAGAGCAACGATTTCAGACTCTCAAGGAGCAATTCAGTCTTTTGCAGTTAGAAGTGCAAGCTTGTACTTCTCCAACAACTGAACATGCTAAGCTGGAAAACTCTGACTTGGAGGAACCACAGGATAAAAACCTGCTGCCAGGAGACCTTACAGAGAACAGCTGACCTAATGGTCCCACTTCCACACTGTGGGAGGAAACTGAAGTACCTGGAAAGAATGTATGCATTCACAAAACAGAAGGACTGCGGAGTTGGGTTTAACTTAAGCACCTTCTTGCTGCAAGACAGCAGTTATACCAACTGTTCCAGTCTTCATGGTTCATTATCTAAAAATGGACCCAGTTTAGCACAACTGGAAAGCTGAGGATGATGTTAAAACTGCAGGAGTTGCAAATAATAGGTGACCAGTTGGGATAATCTAGTCACCTATTATAGTTAATTCACATTGTAGGTTCAGCATCTCCTTAGATCTGTTTTTTTATTTCATTCTTGTGTAGGTGCTCAACCTTGAGTTCTGTGACTGCTGAACAACAATTACACTAAACATCAAGAATACTTTTTGAACTCATTCTTCTAGTGTTTTACTAGAAAGATGCATAAAATAGAACATTATACACATGTAAGAGGTAATGGTGTTACCTACAAATATGAAATAATGCAGTAGAGTGATGGATGGGTACAACAAAGCTTAGAAGGAAAAATAACACAAAGCAGATTAGAAAACCTGCAGGACACCCACAAAAACAGCACATCTTAAACAATGAACAGAAAACAGCAAGTTCATTTTAACTGCCCCCATTTGTTTTTCTTTGTGCCAGGGTGGTGTTTTTTTGTAAACAACTTCATAGTTTGCCATTTGAGTGCTTGCTGCATTCTTTGTATCACCGCTAAAGCTGCTTTGGTGCAGAGGGTGGTGTAATCTAAGATCGGGCTGAATGCCAAACTGAGTGCAGGTAGAGAAAGAAAGAGGAATAAGACATTTAAATCAATAAGACAAAAATAGAGCAAACTGTAGTTTGGGTCCAAGCTTTTTAAACTAAAACATGAGAGGTATTTTCTTCTACTAATTTTTAACAATCTAACTTTTGCACCTTGCCCCTATTTTTCTCCCTTGTTATTTTATCCTTACAATTACATTCTTTTGTTAACCTTACTCCACTACTCCTGATCCACTGCATTCAAACTTGAAGCCTTCTCTGTCCATGCAAACAATCCAAGGCACCTGAGTCGCAGGTTAACCTTTGCCGTAACAGTAAACACTTTAAGAGGGGGAGAGGAGGGTGTACGGATCACATCTTTGTAGAGGCTATAGATAGAGGTGTAAATGGAGGAGGCATCTCAATGCCTTTGTCCAGGCAACCTGATACAATGAGGAGAGCAGAAAGAAAAAAGCCTCACTTAAAAAGACACTCATACTGTCTAGTTGTGCTGAGACTGTTAAGTTGTTGAGGTTTAGATGTGGGAGGTTGTGTTTGGGGCCCCAATGCTGCAACCAAAGATGGGTGATGCACAAGCAAGTTTTGGGAGCAAAGGAGCATTATGCTTTCCACTTGTGCCGTCTTTAACTTAATCATGTACTACATTGCTGAATGACCAGAACAACAACTAGTTACAGCACAAGTCAACAACTATTAGTTTAGCATATTTTAAATTCAAACACCGAACCAAACTAATAGAGGCTCCACATTACAGTGTGTATTATTATATTCATTGCATACAAACCTAAAAAGGTGCAAATTAATGCTAAATAAAACAGTTTTCAAAAAAATCATTCAGAGTGACAAAGCTATAAGATACCATGTTTTCATTGTGTCATAAACCACATAGTTGCCACAGCAAACATGTGGAAGGAGGCGGTCTTCTCAGATGTGACCAAGAGGCGACTGCAAAACTGACACTCTGAACCCACCATCCTCACCACATGGTTGTAAGAGCATCATGCTCTGAGATGCAGGACAAGAAAGCTGATCAGACTAGAGGCCATAATGGATGGATCTATTTAGCAAAGTAATTCTGGAAGAAAGCATGAAAGAGGATGCAGAATACTTTACACCAGGGAAACCGAGACAACCTGAGCCACAACTAAAGGGTTTACAGTAAACCAGATTTATGTGTTAGAATTGTGTGGACTCTGATCTAAAGTGAAAAACAAAATACGGCTCAAGTATCCTTTGTTTCAAATCTAACTGAATTTAAGAGTCATATTCTGAGGTAACTTCCTGACATACATTATGGACTACACATGCAGGTAATAGACAAAAGGTCAAGATTTATTTGAAACCAGAAACATGGAAATAAAGCAGATTCAGGGCTATGGAGGTTCAGTGGCTTCTGAAAAAAAGATGCTGTTATCACAGATCTTACTGGGGCAGGTTATGAGTCGGAGTTTGAGATGGCTTAGTTTGAAGCATGCTACATCCTGATAGTTAGTCCCTGGTTGAAGTTGCAGAGGTAATTCAGGTACTGGGATCTTCAACCTGAGGAATGTACGTATAACAAAAAGAAGAACTTGAGCATTGTAGCAGTAATCATAAAGGTTTATTAGGAGAAAAAGACGAAGAAAAAAATATATATGAAAATCACTCTTGACTTTACCTACTACCATGGCCAACCAGACAATAAGTGATCCTCTATCAGATCCTTAAGAAGGCTGCAACAGATAGAAGATTCCTCACCAGTGTGCTGCCTGCAGAGGATCCAGCAGAGATCCTCAGAAGGGGGAGAGAACACTCACCGCATCACAGAAACAGACTCACACACCATCATCATGACATTAAGGTGTAGAAAGGTAGGCCTGAGTCGCTCCAAAAGACCTACAGCTGTTATTACAGCAAAAGATGCTTTAAAAGTGACTAAATGCATTGTCATTCATCCCTTTTCGTGTTTTATACTGAGAAACATGTGAAAACATGAACCAGTTACACATTACCTCATGATTAAGGGCTACTTCATTCTGGTCTTTATTAAACTAAAACATTAGTGTTTGTGGTTATAATACCCTGTTTAAATGTTAGTTAAGTAGCTACTGGTACACAGGTTAGTTTGACACATGAAAAGTTTTAAAATGGCACCAAACTACAACAATTAACTCTTTTTTTTGGTTTACCTAGGAAAATGCAAAAATATGCATCCTTATGTCCAATCCTCATGATTTGATAAGTGCCCCCGTTTTTTGTAGCTGACGTTAACTACAAATGTAAGGCCCATTTGAAGAGACTCATTGCTCAGTTATTTGTACCCTCCACTTGAGTTCAATAAATGGTGCTTTCAAGTCAGCCCCCTCTTTAACAGAGCACTTCACCTCATCTCAGTTAACCGGCATGCGATCTGGAACAAATCCTCACCACACACACTCAACACTTAACACTTGACCTCTAACTCAGCCACACACGAGTCGCAGAAGGTTTGACGAGAATATAAAAGTAAACCGAAAAAGACACGCAAAGATTTAAGAGCCAGGCACACAGATGGACTATATTTCTATGCATTTTATTAGAGCCCTGTCACAATTATCACACTCTGATAACGACGGTGGTGTTCTTCATTTATATCTGCTGATTTTTTTTTTTGTTGAGGGGGGGGGACGCGATGAATCAGATCAGGCTTTGTACAAGTGTATTAAGAAGAGATACGACAAGAGAAGATTTTTCTCTGTCTCATTCTTGCTCTGTCTTTGTCAAGCTTCATCCTAACGGCATTCATTCAACCACGACCTTTTTTGGTCTCTGCTGTGTGACAGAGCGGGAACAAGTTGTCAATACAAATGAACTCAAAGAGATGGAGAGAGCCAATTACAATTTCCCTTTAATCCCTGCCAGTTCCAAAAGTTATAGATTTAGACCTGATCTTTGCTCACCTTGGAGTGTTTTTTCTGCTAATCAGGACTGAGTGAACAGGAATCGGGTTTCTCTTTCACTGATCAGGATAAGAAGTCTAATTAATCCACAATCTCTATTCACTCTAACAACGAAAAAGATGAATCTCTCTAAAAAAAAAAAAAAAAAGCCAGTTCCTTTAAAAAAGGGGGACAAAGTGTGGACAGAGAGCCATTCATCCAGTGGGAGATGGAGGTGGCGAGCGTAGGAGGGCAGGTCTGGATTAGCTCCTACCTATTCCCCACCTTCAGCGAAGGAATTAAACTGGTGGGGGAGGAAAGAGACTGGGGAGGGGAGGTGATAGTTTTAACAGTCTGAAAGGAGTCCAGATAAGGAGGACAGACCGGCTGTGCACTGAGGGAATGAGGATGGGAGGGAGAAGTTAATTACCTGAGCAGAGGGCAAGGAGAGAGAGCTGACTGGAATGAAGGAGGAGAGATATCTCACATGGCTACCCTCCAAAGTCTCTGATGCATACTGAATCAAATTTAGGGGTGGGGTGGCAGGGGGTGTTTAAGGGTCCTCATGGTCCCTCCAATACCACAGACAACACTAGAATACTAAACAGAAATCAAAGCAAGGCACTCATCTTAAATCAATCTCCCACAGAGCTCCAAACCCGCAACAGCACAATATGGTAGAGTTCGAGCACTCCTTCATTTGCCAAAAGAGTTGAGATAATAATGAAATAATTCCTACTTTGGGACTTTACAGGCACAAATCTCAGTTTATTTAAACTGGATTTCATGGGACAAACAAACATGAAGTAACAACTGATAGCTAAGTGGCTCAATGAAAGTTTTAAGTCTTTTAAGGTATATTCTCGCAGTTTTGCATCTCCAAAGATATACATTTTTACTCACTTATCTTTGCAAAATAATAGCTTTGATGGAGAACCTCTGCGAAGATCACATTTCAACTTGTGCAAAAGATTTTTATTTAAACTTGCATGGCTGTTCTAACATAAAAATATGTTTTGTTCTAAACAATCTGTGTAGCTCTGTGCGTATCCTTAAGATTGATATTTTGCTTGACAGGGTTTCAAGTCCATTCAACCTATTAACAGTGCATTGACCCATTTTCTACCCAGATTTGTTCCCATATTGTTGTATTCTAATTATACACCATATTCTTGTACTCAGAGTTTGCCATATGATATTCTTTTCACTTTATTTTTAAGGGTTTTTGATTAAACACAGTACCCAGTTAACCAGCTGTTTTGCATTAAATAGCCAAAATTATGACAGCTGATCAACCTTAGATGAGCAACTTTATGCAAGTAGATAACATTCATTGGTAATAATTGCAATTTTTTAAAAACCGATATAGCACATAACTTTAGATCATTTGTTGTAAAGTGGATAGAAAACATCCCAAACGTGGGTTGAAATTTCATATATATATGACTGCAGGATATTTAATGGAGTCAGATTTCCACACTTTCTCGAAGTAGACAGAAATAAATTACAGACAGTTAGTCAAAATAACAGATAAAATCATTGATTGTCAAAAATTCCCAGTATACTCTAAAAAGTTTGGTATGAAAGACAAAAACGACATATTGCTATAACAGCTGAAATAACTAGCAGCTCCTATAAGATGAAACGGTCTCATGTCTTTCACAGCCTCAAACAGATTTCATTTCAGCATAGCCCTTTATTTAGTTCCATACACGTTCCTTTAAACAAAACATCACTTCTTTTGAATTTATTTCCTCTCCCTAGAGGTCAGATTTGTGTAGTTAACAACCAGTAGTTCGTTCTATACATTTTTTCATCTAAACTTGGGATTCCTGCAGCTCTCAACAGTTATAGACTTGGTTAAATGTGCTTCTGGTTAAAAGGTTTTTGGTTTTTTTCCTGACCTGTGATTTTAACTGGGCAACCTCATGTTGATAGGTTTGTATTAATGAATTACTCTATACACTCTATTTAACTCAGTTTATTTAATTGCATCAGTTCGCAACACATATCACGGTACTGTACAGAGAAAGTTGAATTGGATCATACAGTCAGATGGATTAAAAATGATCAGTTTATGAATTTAACATCCCTATATACAGTCAAGGCTTTGGGCATATGAGTCTATTTTAAAATTATGTCATTGGATTTACTTAGGGAAAATATGATTGAAGGGGACTGTATGCACACCCACACATTAAAGACACACTTTATAAAGAAAACCTTTAGCCAGTCTGACTGTATATGATTGAATTGTCTCTATAAAGTGCCTTGAGATGACATGTATTATGAATGATGCTACATTAAAAAACTGAATTGAACTGAATTATAAAATACACAAAGCTTTGTTTTTTTAATGTGACATAATGTAAAAAATGTAAAAAAAGGTTTGAGTGATATAAATACCTCTGCAGAGCGCTTTAAAGGAAATATTCAGTAAGAGCATCAGACTTAATATAAACATCTTAAAGAGTAAAGGATCTCTAGTTTCACAAGCCACAAAGAGGAATGCATGAAGTTGGAGAGTTAAAGGATATGAGAGCAAGAAGGAAAAGCAAAGTCCCATTAATAGGGTGAACTTCAGAGCCAAATTACAGAGGCGCCGCAGAGATAGCAATCAGAGCGTGTCCGTGCACCCTGGGTCTGTTAACGCAGCACTCAGTGCATTTACATCACTATCATTACTGTCTTTATCAACATCATTCAAGGCTACATGAAGCTCATATAAAGGCAGTAATGGGCTGCATTAGCTCAACTTCTGAAAGGTGAGAACTTGGGTCTGAAGTCACATAACTGAAAGAGGGAATACAAAAAAAGTCAGCATTTTTGGAGCGACAAACTTTGGAAGGAGGAAGTGGTGGAGCTAGGGTTTTCTGCGATTGGTCCCTGCAGACCAGCCCCGCGGCTCATTCGCTGGCTGGATGGTAATTTTGTTAAGGGCATGGGTTGTTTCCTGTGCTGGCTAAACATATTTGTGCAAATGAGGTTTGGGATGCCTAAGGGGGAGAGGGGCCGGGAAGGAGCAGTTGGGCCCAAGTAATGGAGCCACTCTAACAGAGGACCACGGGGGAGACAGAGGAGATGGGGTGAGGTTAAGAAGGTAGGACAGGGATGTGGAATGAGAAAACAAGGCAGTGGTAATGGAGGTTAAATGAAGTGGAGATAGAGGGAAAAATATGGCCGCATCCAGCTTGCATTAGCTGTGATTAACAGGCCCTGCTTTGAGTCACTGTTCTAATATTTCCAGACGTCAAACAAAGTTGACCCAGTGAGCTGAGAGCTGTGTTCGTTCTGACCTTCTGGGTCACTGCAAGCCTAATGTCTCTCACAAAGCAGAACAAAAACAAACAGGCAGCCTAAATGGCTGAAACTGCTCAGACTTGAAGAGGTGTTATATGTTACTTTAACCCTGAAAGGAACCTTCATTCAACACATGCCCTCGTTCTAAAAGGGACAGAAACTGCACTCCTTTGCACACTTTGCCCTAACTGCTTCTAATGAGACAAGGAAAGGCACATTTTGAGACAAGCTGGAAGCAGGACACACTGTTTAATGTTCGCTAATATAGCCTGATCAGATCTCCTCTGGTCAGGTCTGGATGGCAGGGGCAACTCTACCCACATGGTCCACTCCTAATCCAATTACAGCCAAACAGTGACAGTTAGCAGCCCAGCAGTCAGGTACCTTCCACTATGCTGTCCCCCGAGGCCGACACGCCCCTCTCTCCATCCCATTTGGACTCCACTGAGCCCTTTGCAGGACCCTAATTGGATTGGTCGGCAGTTAAACTCATTACGGCAAAGCAGTTAGGCACTTGATATTTCCAAGTTGTTGGCAGTAATTTGTTCCTATTAGCAGCTTTTACTGAGAATAAGAGTTGCTGCACAAACAATCAACTGAGTAGGGTTTCGGTCTGCAGAATGTATGTGTTTATGTGCATGTTCTTGTGTATAAAAGGGTGTTTGTTTCAGAGGGAGATTCAATTTGAGGAGTCAAATCGAATCAGCAGACACAGAAGTCTTACTGGACCCTATGTGTTGAAGAGGGTGTCAAAGGGGCCCTGGGTGGCTCTGCTTCCTCCCTAAAGTGATAATCATAATGGAAACTGGAGGCTTACAACATCAGCAGACAGTGAGTGTTTCAATAAGTAAAATCAAAACACAAATTTGGTCAAAGGATGCATTAAGACAAAATTTCAGGGTCGTTTTCTTTGTCAGCTGAATGTGGAGTAACAGGGCTTAGAAATCAGGGAATACATTGTAGAGGAACTTTTATTACCTACATATTTTTTAATTGTTGTAATCTCAGTTAAATGAAAAGTCACCACATGAAAAATGTCTTTTAGAACAGAAAATATTAATATTAGGTGTTTTAAAACAGTAAATAACAGACCATGTTTTTTCTCAGTGTTTTACAATTAAGATTGTTAAAATCATGTATGCTTGTAAAATTCCAGAATTCTGAGGGAGATTATTGTTTGCAGATATATTTATTATTAATTGTCAAGAACTTTCACACATTTACATCATTATGTCTATAAACTATGTGTTAAAGCTCATAAAATGATATCATGGCATTGTAGGTTTCTGTCAATACATGTTTCTGCTTAATTTACTACATTTGAGTCATACGAAGGCACAGACATTAATGCAAGGAGAAGAAACGCCACAAAAAAAATATCAGGCAAGATAAAAGAAAGAGGATTGTAGATCTATACAACTCTGGTTTACACTTTTGTTCAGTCTTCAGATTCCTGACTGCATTGTGTGAGAGAAAGTTGTGGTGGGGTATACCTCACTCACCTGGACAACACTGTCTTCAGTCAGAGGCTTAGGAAGAACTCGTCCAAGAAAAAAACAGTAAATAAGAACCGTCCTGCTGACGGTTATCAGCATCTACAAAAACTTGTAAAAAAAAAAAAAAAAAAAATATGAGAGTTACAAAAGTATTCGATTTCCCTTTGGGAACAAATTTGCATCTTTGAATTGAATTGGAGTGAAGTGAAGTGAAGTGAAGTGAAGTGAATTGGGTGCTGCCTTGCTGCAAGAAGGTTTTGAGTTTGATTCCTGGCCTTGACTCTTTCTGGTAGAAGTTTGTATGTTCTCCCTGTGCATGTGTGGGTTCACTCTGGGTACTCTGTCTTCCTCCCAAGTCCAAGAATATGACTGTTAGATTAATTGGCGTCTCTAAATTGTCCTTAGGTGTGTGTCAATGGCTGTTTGTATCAGTGTCACCCTGCGGCAGACTGGTGACCTGTCCAGAGTGTACGATGCTTTATGCCCATTTACTGCTAAATATAAGCAGCAGACTCACTGTGAGAAATGGATGAATTGAATGAACTGTTTAACTTTAAAATACAATCACCGTGGTCGTTTTCAGCCACTGCAAGGTTCAGAAAGGAGACAGATTCTCTGTCCCAGATACCAAAAATGCGAGCATAAACTCCAGAATAGATTAGAGCTATTTAAACAATCACTATCATTTTTATTGGTAAAACAACTCCAGTCCATGTAGCTTGGAAGAGGTCCTCACTCCAAAAAAATTAAACAAAAAAATCCAGATTACAGTTTGCAAATTAAGTCATAGACATAAATTATACATTTTTCAAACAATTCATATGAACTAAAGTGAAGTGTTTGGCGATTATGATTAGTGCTACATTTGAACCAAAAGTTAGGAGTTTAATCACAGTTATCTTGTTGTGGTGTTTCGCTATTCATGGGTATGATGCAAATTGGTTACTAGGTGGCGTTAAGATAATAAAGTAAAGGCCATCATAACAAATCCAAAGGATCTCAGTTCAAAACTTGCAGTCAGAGCTGAAAAGCTGTGTGGAAAAGGCCTACAAACCTGATTCAGTTAAACCATCCACATAAAAAGACAAATAGATTAAGTTTTAATATTATGTTGAAATATTTAGGGACATATTACACATTCAACAGCCAGTTTATTGAATTCATTTCTCTCAGAGAAGATGAATAAAGGTTAACTGAATCAGGAGACATGGTTTTAGAATATTTTGAAAACACATAGAACATAAAAGAGAGAGCTGAGGCAGTTTCAGGTTTCTTGGGGAAGGAATAATCTAGCTGATGATAACAATCTGAACGAGGGGAAGAGGATGGTGAGGTGGGGAGTGGGAGGGGGCTTGCCGAGGGTATTAGGAAGGGCAGCAGAGGGGTTCATCCAGCGCTAGCTGAGAGAGCCTGTTTGTCCTCTTTAGCTCAGAGAAACATTGGCAGTTCTTCCATGAATGGTAATGTGAGTGAGCCCCTCCTTCTGCAGCCCCCAAACACAACCACAGTGCAGTTTGTGAAAACAGAGTTTGTTAAGATTTCCCAGTTGGGAGTAGATAAAGGCAGCGCTCAGACACTCAGAGATCGTTGGGGAGGTTGTGCCTCACTCCAAGCGGGCTCAATGTGATTTACAGCAGACAGAGCAGAACCCAGTCTCGCTGTTCACAGCAGCAAGCAGGGGGCATCTACTCGACACATGGGGGTGCTAACTCCCCATCGACTGCACATGGATAAAATGATAGTAAAAGTCATTTACAAACACAACTAAGAGGTACAAAGTTTATTTTTTATATGGAGTTCATGCATCTTTTTCTAGTTGAGCTTCCCTATGTTGCAGTCGTCAATAGTTGGGGCTGGAGGGGAAATGGGAAACAAGGGATCCAGGTGGAGAGAGTTTGGGACAGATACACTACTGATGAGGAGAGATGAATGAAATGTAGGGGTCAAGAGGTTTTAGGGATTGTGTCTGGGTGTCTGTCTATGAGGAGGACCTCACCACCTGTTGGAGTCAAAATTCCTTCACATTCCTGGGGTCATGCAGACAAAGTGTGTTGAGAGGGCCAGGAACTGACCTTGGCTCTACCCGTCAACAGCTGATCTTACAGATAGAGACCGTAAGGATCCAGACATACTGGGTATATTGCAAGAATACATAAGAAAATCACTCTATATGAGCATGTTTAAGTTATTACATTATTATATACCAAAATATTTGGAAACTGCTTATTGATTGGAAGCCTTTGTCTGCATATTCCTCCAGAAACTTCTTAGCAAACAACAGGATGGAAAAAAAGACGAGCCTTTTCATATCTGGTGTAAAAAGGCTACCACAGTCAACAGACTTTTAGCTTTAATTAATTAAAAAAAAGTTTAATTACATTAGCAGTACTTTCTTAGACTATAATTCAGATATCTCCTCTTTACCCAGAATAAAACATTGAGTTAAGTGAAGCTATGAAACTGTATTACTACTGGCCCACGCTTGTATTTTCTCAGTTAAATTGCTTTGATTGCTTTAACATGTTACAATATCTAACATTAAGATGCTCTGAGTGTTGCATTTTTTAAAACAGTTTTTTTTTTGTTGAAGAGCATTTATTTTCACTATATTACTCTATTTTCTTCTGTTCTGCTATACAATGAAGATTTGATGACGCTTTAGCTTGCTTATTGTTTGCAAATTCATTCTTAGTGTACTTTACTTTTGTTTTTATAGAATTATTTGAAAGTCTAATGATTTTTTGTATTCTATCTACCAAAAGACAGGAAAGCCCCACTAGCATAGATTTTTTTCCACACCCTTAAACATAATAGGTCATCAAGAATTTCCTTTCTCACTTTTCAAACTTCTTTCCCCTGTTTTTGTGAGGTTCTGCTTATGAACACAACTAATAATAGCTCATTTTCTTCTAAAGTTGCATTAATACTTCGAGCATTGTCAGTCAGAAAATCACCAACCCAAACTCAAATGTTGAAGCATGACACGTACCCTTTCTGATTAGAGGAAAAATAAATGGGGGGGGGGGGGGGGTATAGCGCTGCATGTCTACCTCTGTTTTATACAACTGGGAGCACTGAGGCATTTCAGCTGTTAACAGGGTGGATGGACAGCAGAAAGAGGTGGGGCAGAGAGCGTGGAGGGTGCAGCAGCTATGAATGGAGCTTATTCTTCCTGCAAAGACTTCAAACAGCATCACATCACTCAGTCAGGAGGAGCACCCACCGGTGGCAGAGCCGCCGTCAGCCCAGAGGTTTCACATGCGCCGAGCACGCCCTCTCTCCTGACATACTGACTGACAAAAGTGATCAGACTGGGTCAACAAAACGGGAGTCCCACTTATTATGCAGCTGAAGGGCTTGTTTCAATTTGTTTAAAAAAATTATTTACCTGAAATGAACAATGGAAAGGAACTTTCATGGGTTTTTATATTATCTGGCTCTTTATGTTAAGCTGTAGGGGGATTTTTCCACCTGACCTCTGTGCTGCATTCTTTCTTCATGATGGTCGCTGTTCTATAAAGTTATTTAACAAACATCTGAGGCTTTCACAGACCTGATATATTTATGCTGAGATATTACATTTACAATTTAATCTGAAGAAAAATGATCACATTGGATTTATTAACAACAAAACTTAAGGGTAATAAAAACATAAGCAATACATTCCAGTCAGATTTATATTTTTTAGATATGTTTAACAGTACATATATTTTTTTTCCTTCCACTTAATTTTAAAGTGAAAGACACCCTATCATAAAATCCTAGTGAAATTAATTTTGGTTTGAATGTGCAACATTAACACGGTATGTTAACATAAAATGTCCAAGAGCTTTTAAACCTTGGAAGGTTTTGTATTTGAACATTATATTACAGGTGACCTTGACTTTCCCTGGAAAGAGTTTTCATCTGATCTCTATTACAACAGGTGTATCTGTTTCCTTCTTTACACCGTGGAAAACAATGTTGACACTTCCCCAGCCTCAAGGCGTTTAACCAGTCAACAATGGACAATGCATCAAGCAAATTATCAACCTGTAACTGTCATATGCTTCAGTGTGCAGTCAGTTTACTGTGTATTTCACTCTACTCAGACAGGCATCTTCTTTGAGGGTGAGATAGCAAAACAGTTTTGCCTCTCATTTGGCCTGTGTCTTTGTTTGTGCTCCTATTATGCTTTCTTTTTTATCTGCCTTGCAAGCCCTCTGACCTCTGACTTTAGGTGTAGTACCCCCCCGACCCGACTGCCCCCACCCCATATACAATGAGTCTTCTTTCATAAGGCAGCGGTGGATAGAAGGAAGTAAGTCAACAAGAAAAGAAATATTCCCTCAGACATCAAACTCCATATCTTTTCATCATTTCCCCTCATCTACACGCTTTGCAGACTCTCCCAACATCATCTGTTGGAAAAAAGACAGCCTGTCTGTTGCTCTTTCACTAAAACAAACCCACTCAGCCCTCATTCCCCAGCTATGCAAAACCAGGTTGTTTGCTATGATGGAACTTGTGCCAGAAAACACTGAGCTTTCTGCACAAAACCAACCAATACATCTTTACAGCATTGAAAAAGAAAAAAAAAACTCTCCCAGAATTCCAGCTGATTGTAAAGCATCCGAGTGTCACCTGCTGCCTGATGCCACCATTACAGTCAGTCCATGACAGAGGGGTGCAAAGCTTCAACCCCAAAGGCTACAGAGGCAAGAATATGGTAGTTAAGGATGGCAGCAGAGGGTGGTGGTGGGTGTACTGGACTGGTGTTAATGTGTGGGTGGGTGGGCAGAAAGGATTTAAATGGATATTGACGCCCCAGGGGTAACCTGGCAACAGGCTGGAGCTGCTGTCAGATTAAGATCTGAAAGAGAGAGATAACCACTTTACTGCCCCCTGGACTGAACAGGGCTGGAGGGCTGCAGGGTGTGTGTGTGTGTTTAACCTGCAGTGTTAAACACACAGACGGGAGGCAGCTGCAGACCTGCTTCCAAAGATGTGGTTAAAATGCCACGCAGCAAAGAAAATCCATCCATAAATGACTGCAATGCCTCAGTCTGCACGATGTAACGCAGGAAGGGATGCATTTACGCAACATGAACACATAGAGTTATTTAACATTTGACATGTGACAAAAGATTAACGCTTAGCAATTTTATTTACTTTCTTTCTAGCAAACGTAATTTCATGACTATATAATGGCACAGTGAAGCAAGCCCAGAGTAGAAATTTGCAGATTACTGTCTAGTATTAGATCCTAATAACACTGAAGCCTGCAACTTCTAAATATATTGTGTTGTGAAAAGTGCATATTTAGCTCTTTTTTTTTACACAAAAGCTCTGATTAAATGTTAATATGGACTATAGAAAAGATGATTTAATCCAAAATCCCATGAAAATAAAGCATCCAAACATGAGAAATATTTTGATGTAAAAATCATCAACAATTATTTAAAAACATTTTCTTCCCTCAGTAATTTAGGTCGTACAGTTCAGCTTGAAAATAAACAAAACTGTTGGAGGTAAAAAATAGAATGAATAAAAAAAACTAGTAGTTTCTTGAAGTTTCAGAGGAAGTCGTTCAGCATCTCTAATCTTGTCCTTTCAGTAGAATTTCTCCAGATTAGACTCTGAGGACGTTTCATGTCCACAGCCCTCTTCAGCTCATCCAACAGTTCTTGACTCTGAGTAGACCATTCCAGCGCACCATTTTGTGAGTTTTGACATTGACTCACAGGCAACAAAAGAAACTAATTCTCTTTTTTCCGCAGATTTTTAGTCTATTTTGTGTTGTATGACAGGTTCTTCCAGGTGATTTGAATTTTACAGTAACCAGGACTGGTTGCTGCTGGTAAATTTTAACCAACAAAGTCTGAGCTAGTATAGCATTTAAAAAAGGGGTTTATTGAATGTTTATTAAGTATTCATTATTTGTTAGTTTTTTTTTAATCATGTTATCTTTGTATAATATTAAATCTAGCTTGATGACTTAAATCACACAAGTGGGGACAAACACTGATGAGAGAGTGATCTGGGAAAAAGGTCAAAGAACCTAAAGAACTTAATGTTTCGATTTTCATTTGTTTTTTTTGAGTTGTAATAAACTGTTTGCAATTTATTTAAGAATTATATATACAAGAATGACAAGAAACTGCCTACTGCCTATACTTTCTGTGTGAGATAAGAGGTGCAGTTTACATGTGGCTGTAGAATGGTTATACTTTTCCACTTGGTAAAACGGTACTGATTCTTCAGGGAAAACTTTAAACCAACAAAAGAGGAAAATATAGATTAGCAGGAATACTGATCTATTGAGAAAAGTTAAAACAATAATTTAAGGTGACAAAATGATCAGACAGAAGATTGATGAATTCAAAACCTTGCTGAAAACACATTTGTATGGATGTCTGCAGGACTGATTAGCTCTTCAAGTCAATTGTTGCTCTTAAAACCAGTAATCAATAAGTTATCTTTCTGATCTGCTGCACAGATACTATTTAAATCCTGAAAATTCAACATTGGGAAATCCATAAGCCAACCATGATCCACCCCATATATTAATGCAGACCTAATAACAGGCAGATTAAAACACTCCAAACTGAAGATGGCCTGAAAGAGACACACGAGCCCATTCAGAGCCTCCTAGACCCAGAGTTGAGAGAGATTTGTGGGATGGCACGCGACTGTGTAGGGCAGTGCCTGCAGCTTCTGTCAGCTGTGTTTGTGCAGGGCCATGGTGGAGGGAGGGAAGACCGGGTCTTCACACAAGGACAGTCGGTGCATAATAGAGTTTAGGGGGGAAAAAAGGGGGCCATGTAAATCCACTTGACAGGGAAGAGAAATGAGCTGAGGGGAGAGGAGGAGGCCTGAATGAAACTTGAAACAATGACTTTTTCTTTTCTGCAGGTGTTTTTGTGTATGCAAAGAGGAAGGTTGGACCTGGGGGCACCAAGGCTGCATAAATAACATGAAAAAAACTTAATGACACAAACCAAATATGATGCATGCAGATCTGCTTGCTCCTTTTGTTTAACTTCTGAACAATTTGTTTCCACCCTTTAGTGATCACAAGTTATAAATATTGTAAAAAGAAAGACTAGTTTAACTCTTACATATTCTATTAAAGACTTTATTTAATACTGTTCTCAAAGATCAACATTTTGTACACTGAATAAAGCTTGTTCATATTTGCAGTTTCATTGCTTTTCATTTGGTTAACAATAAATGTATCAATGAAATGAGACCACATGTGGAAATCTAGCACTTTTATTGCGACCACAAATCCAAATAACATCAGCAGAAGATAGCAAGGTTGTAGTTTTATGCTGAAGCAATAAAGTTAAATTTATGTTGCGACTGTAAACCTTATCCACCATTAGAAACAAGTGTGTGGTCCCAGAATCTCCACAGCATATTTGACAGTGTCAGTTTTTTATTTCTCATTTCACTGTTATATGTGTGGCCCTGTCCTATGAGGACACATGTTAATTGGATAAACTAGTTTTAAAAATTCTATTCATTAAGATGTAGTTCTGAACTGAAAGTGCCTTTTATTGTGTTGATATAATAGTCTAATCTTTAATATTTTCTCTGTATGTAAGTGGAAAACCATGAGATTTAAAATATCAGTCTGTGTGTGATCATAATGCATCTCACTAAGGGAATTAGTGAAATAAATAAACTTCTAAGAACATTCTACTTTAAGTTTAGGTACACACTGAAATAGTATCTCAAGAAACATTTGTTTTTAATCCCTTAAGCTTTTCTACATCCATCATTGTACAACCATAAGTTTTGATGTGTTTTCATTATGTGAATTTAATGGACAAACACAAAGTAGCATATCATTGTGAACTTGAAGGAAACTTTTTGGACCAGTGAAATAGTCAGACTGAAGTCTGATGGTGAGCATTAAAGTAGTAGTCTTAATGACAATGCAGAAAGAGTCAGATTTAATCAAAAACCAAAACTGAGCAGCAGGGCCTGCAGAGTGAACATAGCCAAAGCTATAGAGGCAGTGGACATCGGACTTGTGGGGTAGGATGCAGACGTTCATCCTGGTTTGGCAATTATTCAATCAAATTTTTACAGGCCATTTCTTAGCTAACTATAAATATATTTGCACTAGATAAAAAAAATCAGCTTTATCATTTGTAATGTTTAAAAAATGTCTAGAAAACTCCAGTTTCTAGACCGGGGAACCTGGTAGAGACAAATCCTTCAAATATTACCGCTATAATTGCAGCAAATGCTGGTTCCATAAATTATTGTCTCAGGGGACTGGATACATATGCTCTGTAACCCATTCACAAATTTCATCATTAAAAACAAAATAGTGATAAAAATCTTTGTCAGGTTGTAAGAAGAGAGGGTTCAAGGGATAGAAATATTTTTGCTGTGAGGAAGCTTAGAGTAAAAAACATCAAGCACTGCTGAAGAACAACAAAGAAATGTGAGAAAAATCAGTCAACAAAAGTTTAGGTGGAGAGATGAAGCAGGTTGAAGTCAGCCAGCAAACAATGAAATGGCCACAAGTCTCTGAACATCACAGATTCATTATTAGGGAATAGAGGCTATTTTTTTCCTCTTATCTGACACCCATCACTCTGCTCTGTAATGAGATGTTCCCATTTATATCCAAGACATTTATCTCAACACTCCTTTTTACCTCTAAGTGAGCATCTGTATGTTGTGTGCACATTCTGGAGATCTGTACATTTTAACACAGACATAAAGGGAGAAAAATGAAAAGGATATAGGAGTTAAAACAAGTGCAAAGAATCTTACCATACCCTAAACTCCACATCTCCATGTCTGCGATAACCAGATTTTATTTCAGTTTCAAGACTTTAGGCCCTAACTCTGCACTCATATCTCCCTCTGGCCGATTTAGGGAATTATTCAAATGAAGGAGAAACTTTCCTTGATAAAGATCCTCAGATGTTCTTTTAAAGGGCCTTTGAAGGTTGCAGATGGAGGAGGGATTCCTCTAGAGTGGCTCTCTCATTAACAATGATAATTGAGATCTGTGTGCGTTTGATATGCTGTACTGCATTAAACCAAAGGCTTCAGCTTGTTACTGTGAGAGAAAGTTCAGGGTAATAAAAATTTTCCACAGGGGAAAATCCCAGGAGTGTTTTGGATGGTTGGCCATCAGTCCCCTTCAGCTTGACCTGATACTCCTCCTCTGTTCTCTACAGACAGTGCAGGGTTGTAATGTTTAAAGCTGATGCTACAATACAAGTTAAGCCAGAACACAGATATACCTGTTGGGGGTTAATAGTAAAATGAAAATGCACAAGTCTATAAATCATGAAGTTGGCAAAAACTGAATAAGTAAGCATGCAAGTAACAAAAATGATGCAACATAATGAAGACCTTAATGATAATAAAATGGGTTAGGTAATTGAAATGATTAATGCCAATTAATGGATATAAAATTTGGTGAAATTTAAACTCCACATTCAGTGGTAAACTAATGTAAAACAACATTTATGTTATATAAATTTTATCTGCTTGAAATATCATCAAGTATATTTTATTTTAAAATTATTAAATAATTAAAACTGCAGGTCTGGCTGTAGTAGATATGGATCAGGATATATATTGTTGCATATTTCTGGTATAGTGAAGCTCAACTCAGCTATTGGTTTCTTATCAGCCCATTTATGCTCCCTTGCAGTAAAGCATTATGACCTTGCAATCACAGTCAGGGCTGAGAGATAAAGGCCAATCAGAGCAGAGAGAGCTGATTAAAGCCAATCAGAGAGGTAGAAAGTGATAAGAAAGCAGAGCTGCCAGTGCAGGTGATGAATTTGGGTGTCAGAGACATGCAAATCATCGAAACGCACACATATACACCCAGAGACAGAACTACATCTCAACAGCACCACATGTAGCTTTTAAATTGATTAGCTCAATGTTTTTGAATGTTACCCAAAAAATACGCTGTGTATTTCCAATAAAAATTCTAAATATGGCAGAAAAAAATTTGAAGTAATTTTTAGTTTTAAAATTGAGTTGCTAAGTGAAGCCTGAAGTATTCAGATTAAATACAACATAATCTTAGACTACTGTACTGTCAAAAAACTATGAAAAACAGTTAAGGTTTATAAATTAAAAATTATGGCTGGGTTAAACTCTTCGAAATACTTTACTTTTCAATGCAGTAACATATTCATACTGAGTTTTTTTAATGAAAACTTTATTTTTATTTGATTAGATTCATGAAGAATAAAAGAAATACTTTTTTGTATTTATTTATTTTTATTTATTTATTTTTTTTTTTTCATATCATATGTCAAGTGTTCGAGCCCCCCCCAAAAAATAGCCTATACAATGAAAGTTGCCTGAACATAGTTTGAGTTCTGCTTTGGTTATAACAGGACTATGAATAGTGATCCATCACTTACTCTTTCCCTCTAATATTGATAATTAGGCACAGGTCCAGTTGCCATGGTTTGATCTGAATATATATAATCAAACTCTTAAACAAAAGTGCATCCGCATTCGCCATGGATGGTTCCAGAAAGGGGCCAGTTCCCCTCTCTTTCATTCTGAGCTGTTTGCCAGCTGGTTGCTTGGTCCGCTAATGCTAACTCATTTAAAAGGAAAGCCTCTATTTCTCCTGAGCTCCTTTATTTCCTTAGGTCAGCATCAACCCTCTAAACCTTTAGTGATAATGACCCTTTTTCTTCTTTTTTGTTTTTGTTTTGTTTATTTATTTTTATTTTTGTCTTGAATCTGAGAGATGTAAAATTGAGAAAAAACATTTTTCTCAGAGCTATCACTTGACTATAGGATCTGGCAACACCTGAGCTATGTCTACTATTCCTATTGATGCAGAATCCTTTCGTGTAAATATTGGCATCATAACCAGAAGTAGAAGAATAGCTACATATTTTGGACCCTTTAGAGTTTATAATACAGTTCTCAATACACAATATCTTATTTTTCAGTAAAATTAATACTCGCATTATTCTGCACTACTCTAGATCTTCTGTGGTTGGATTTTTTTTTTAAAGGGGGTTTTGATTAAAACGTTGTAGCCATGACCTTTAACATTGAGATGTGGTCTTTCTTTTGTTTCTCTATGCTCTGTGCCCCCATGTAAAGTCACTGGCCCCACCCCTGGCCGCTGTCTGTCGCCATGATAAGTGCTGTTTAAAAAGTGCTGGCAGTAAAGGAAACTGGATACCTTCCAAAAATAATTCATTTAGCATAGAGACCTTCCTATGTTCCTATCATATCTTTCTTAGGAGCTATGAGGAATCCCACAATCCTTTGTGTGACAGGAGTTTTATGACTGGGTACGCTCCATAACTCCACAAATATTGCGGAGATTTTACATTATGGTAAAAGGCTAATCACTTTTTTCACCATCCTCACAACAGCTGTCTGGGGTCAATAGATTCTTGTTATTATTATTGCTGTAAACTAGGATAATTATATCATTTAAGTTTAGCTCTTTCATGACTTTTCTTTCTTGAACATCACGGTGTGACCCTACCAACCTATGAGAGCGTTTCTATCTCAGCTACTGATAATATCTATCAGCTTTGGGCATTAAGAGCTGGTCCCACCAGCTAGATATGTTATCAATATGCAGAGCATGAGTGTATTGAAATACATAGCAACCTTCCAAATATTGTGCACACCTCCTGATTTTCAATATATTGAGCAGTTCTAATCTGGAGGGTCTTAACCAGTAACTCCTAAAGTCTGCCTTTTATTTGATTAATCTTTTAATATTGTGGTTTCTGTTCTTTTTCTTGACAATGTAATTTCATCCAGTTGATCAGCTTTCACAACTGCTGTGTAAAATAAAGTCATTCACCATATTTAATCCACAAAATAATTCTTTTTCTTTATTGATAAAGTGTATGTTTACAGACTTAATCTAAAATAAGGAATCAGTTGAATACAGATTGTTCAGATTTTAAGCAATGATAAGTAAATGAAAGATAAAGGATACCATCTCAAAATAAATCCATACAAAAATCAGTTTATCTATTAGATATTTAGAAAAGTATTGTGTGATTTGTGTGAGATAATACATCTTTTCTATTTTCCCATACTTTTCCAGATTTGGAAAAATCAATTCCTTTCATTTTCAGACTTTTAAAGACTGAATACCCACTTTCTACGAGAAAATATGTTTACTTTGGAAACTATTTAAAGATGAAGCATATTTCAAAACCTTCCACCTTCCCTTTATTTCTTTTTGTTCTGCTTTATTGAAGCAGAAAGCACACCTTCTCTCTTTAGCTGGAATTGTATTTGATACTAACAATTAATGACACATAAAGCTGAAAGACAATATTCATTAAATTCTGTTGGGGGTTTTTTTCTACACCGACCAGAAATTCTTTTCAAATATGTGAACTGAATGGAAAATGAGGTTAAACAGGGTGAAGGAGAAGAACATTTGAAAGACTTTCAAAAATCTTTTCGATGGAAAATAAAATTCTGGCCAGAAACAGGATCACAGGCCGCAATTACAGCAGCCTGCTGCACCGATGGAGGCGATAAGGTGCACTTTGGGCTACATTTAAAGCTGGCACTCTGAACCTCAGTTCACCCTGTCTTCTTCCCCCGCAGCCCGAAGCGTTTGAGAAGGAGATGTGGACTCCATTCAAAAGGGGTGGCCGTCAGGTCAACTGAGAGTCAAGTGCAGGAAGAAGTTGGGAAGTGAGCAACAAAATCAGACGTTCTGATCTAACATGCAATCTGCCTCAGTTATTATTTTTTTTTTTTATATGTATTCTTTCTTAGTCTTTCCAAGCCTAAATCTTTTATGCATGCAGGCTGGGGAGCCAAATAAGTGATTTTTGTTCAAAGAAAAGATTGCATTGGGCAATTACTGTTAGTAAAACAAAAAGGAAACATTTGAATAGTTGTGAAGAAAGTCAGCATTTGTTTGAAAATATTCTTCTAATCAGACATTTTCAGCTCAGCCTCAATAGAAACATCTGCAGATCATCAGTATAGCTGCAAAATGAGCCATAGTAAATCAGAGTTTTAAAATAAGAATCGGATTTGATTACCAAGTTTGCAAAAATCTTTCTAAAATAAACATGTTTCATTTATCAGAAGGTGTTTTAGACCAAATATTAGGGTGTGTTTCCTCACAATCTTGATCTTCAATATATTTTTTTGTTCGTTGTTTGTTAATTTGTTTCTAACTATTACCACACATCCTAGATTGACTGTTATTAGTTTTCAAATTTGTTTTGCAATACAGTAACTTTTTATAGACCCTTAATTGGCCAAGTGCTTTTCAGTAACCATCTGTTTTTTATGTTAATTTCTATTGCTACAATTTTTGAAGATGAAAAAAGATGATGGACAATTTTTGCTTTTTGTTTAAGGCAATATGTTGTGATTTGGTTGTGAATTCCTGTGCAAAGCCTAAAAAAAAACATCCCAGAAGTAAAACATATCAATCATTCTTCAGCAACAAGGAAGCTGGTAAGATTTAACTGTGAGATGTATAGATAGAGGATAGAAGATAATCCTGGAAGAAAACCTGTTTGAGGCTGCAAAAAAGACTTTGAAATGAAGCTTAAATGCAGTTTTAAAACAGGATAAAGAGCTGTGATATAATAGTTTAGAACAAGTATATTCTTGTGAAGTTTTATTTTTACCAATCTACTGTAGTATGGCTGAGCTGATTAACAAAGAAAAATGTGCAAAGGTTTCAGTTTCCATTCTTTCAGGAATGGTTGGATAAAACATTATTTTCGCAAACTTAGGAATTTTATTTGTAAAAATCTTTGAAAGCATGATTTTTTTTCCTTCCACTACACAAACATGTTCTGCTTTGTGTTGGCTAATCACATAAAATCACATTCATATGAATATTTGAAAGTATGTAAGCATCCAAAAATGTTGAAAAATTACCAATAAATATATCCATCACATCAAAAAATGCTGAAATCTAAATAATAATACTGAAGGTTAATTTTAGAAAATAAAATGTACTTAAAAACAACACAAGAGTTTTGTGTTTGACAACATTTATACTTGCAGACAAGCGCCAAGCTGTGTAATGGTAAAAGGCTGATTTGCTGGAGGGTAGCTTGGATCACACATGGAGTAATTATTTCCACGTTAAAAGTTCACATGTGTGCTGTACTTCGGCTGAACCTCTAAAAAAACATTACAGAAACCTCACTTAACAGCAGTGACCGATCCTGCATGCAGCTAATCACTGATGCTAATTTTTTCTGCTAGGAATTGAATTATTTAAACCTCTGGGTGCAGAATTCATTGTTTTTAGTCACCAGTGTGGGAGTTCACCAATCAGAGTTCAGAAAACTGAGTCTTCCTGATAGAAATGATGCCTGTTTTCAGTTGTGTGTTAAACTGTTGTTAAGCAGCCAAACAACTTTTGTAAAAAGAACAATTTCTGCTGTCTAACATTCTAAAAAGACACTTTAAGGAATATAGATCACATTTCACAACAATTTGCAGTGAGAATTACCATCCCTTACAGCCCTCCTTACCATGGGTGGGAGTCCATATCCGTCTCTTTGATACATAAATAAATAAAGGGGTATATTTAGTGCCCCCAGAGAGGGGATGGAAATGATACCGACAAAGCAGGCAAGAAAAAAGATAGACAGACAGTCGAAAAATGAAACAGAGGGAAAATGGGGAACCTTTAATTAAATCCCAGCTTGGAGAAGATGAATCCCTGTGCAACAGAGCCGCCCCTCCCCAGTGAGCCCACCTCCCCTTTTCTCCCAGACATGAGATGGAGGCCTCAGTCCAACACATGAGCTGTGGAACATGACCTGGGCAGGTTTAGCAGGAAAACAGGGGAGGAGGAGAGAGTTAGTGTTAATTGATTGAATTACATATAGCCAAAAACACCATGTGTGGGGCTGAGAGTGCAAAAGACTGACAGGCTGTGGTTAGTTATGATGACTTACAGAGATTGAGAGTTTTATTTATATTTAACATTAAAGTTCTCCCGTTTTAACACTAATTGCAGAGTTAACGCAAAAAAGTATCTAAGAAACAAAGACTTAAAAAGGGCAGGTAAGGTTAATTGAGTTTGTTTTTGTTTGGTGCCAGTCAAAGCTGAGGAAAATAAAGTTGTGCCTTTTGGCAATGGGATTGTCAGCAAAAAAAGCTGCATTTATTTCATTGGGATCATTTTTCATTCTCTTTCTTTCATCTCTCAGTTTTTTTACAGAGAAGAATAATAGCTCAAAGCAGCAAAAATAATTAGGCTTCCAAATGTATTCATTTAATTTAAAATGGTTGTCAGCAGCAAAGCACCATTAGAGAGCTGATTTCCCATCAATGCTAATTCTAGCTTTGAGTGTTTATCTCCCAGAATTGCATCACAACCGGCAACAGTAAATTTGAATGTTAATCATTAATAACCTGTAGGTTTTTATTAATTACAAGTCAACAATGATCATAGGATATTTGGAGAATTTCAAAGGATTTAAAACTAAATCTGTGTTTTTTAGTTCAGACAAAAATGATCAAAGTCATAACAGCTTCTGAAATGACGTCTAACAAAGCATGTTTACAGTATTCTGAAATGCAATAAACATACATCAGCAAGATGGTATCACAGTAAAAAAAAAAAAATACAGATGAACCAGATATTTAGATATGCTGTGTGAAAAGACACGTCTACTTTGTGTTTTCATTATTTGACATCAGATCAGACTAAATGCTTCCAGTTTTAGATTCGTTTGAGGTACAAAAATAATTTCAGAATAGTAAATCTTTTTAATATTCTAGAAAGTCAGAGGTTTGCAGGGTTTTACTTGGGTTTAAGAAAAATAGGTCAATTTGACCGACCGCTCCTAACAGAACTTGTGTAACTAAGTCAGGCTTTTGGAAAAAATAACAAAAATGTTTCTTTTTAAGACTTAGGTTTTAGCTGTATATGGAGAACATGATTATTCACCCTTATAAACATATTACTTCATTTAAATGAAAAAAGAAATGTTTTAATTACTAAAGAATTTAGGATAATCAGATTATAGGAGAGATATATTTTTAAGCAGATGAAATAAATATAAGTAAAATGTGCTGAAAGTTTACATGGCAGTTCCTCTAGAAATGAAACTAAAATCCACCTTTAAATAAACTCCTCTAAGAATTTCTAAGTAACTTCTCCATTTACAATATAGTTTGCTGTTTTTTTCTCTGTGTTTTTTTTTTACTACACATCTTTGTCTCTCAGCATAGGAGATTATTATATCAAACTGTGACATTGTTATAACTTATGAGACCATTATAGATCACCTAAGGTCACATGGTACTTTCACCAGTTGGACCAGTTTCTTGTAGACAGGCGGCAACAGATAACATTGTGATAAGCATTTGCTTATATTTGCATGAGCCACGTTTTCATACTGGAACATCCAGATGACATGAAGTTCCCATTGTTCACAAACACCTCAGGTCATTCGCAAAACACACGTTCTTTCAAAATACTAACTTCCCTGCAGCTTTCTCCACCTGATGAGCATCACAATGTAAAGTAAGGCATCGTTAAAAACTATCTTCCTTAAGAGGTCTAGGTAAAAATCCAACATGAAAATAGCAGAGTGAAATCCAACGAGGAGAAAAATTAGAACAGAAAACTAGGAGATGGTTTAGCTTCAGCTTGCCCTAAAACTGGGCCATCCAAGCATTTTTTTTTTTTCCTTTGGCAATCATCTACAAATCTCTAGCATCAGTGGGATATTGGGGTTTGAATGTAATTACTCTATGGCGCCTTAGTTCAGGCTGTCACTGCTAAGGTCAAATAAATGAGCCTCCATATTTGTCTCTAATCGAGCCACTAATCTGAAAGATCTAAAAGCATGAATCAATCCCCTATTCTGCCTCTATTGATCTCATCCCCCCAATCTACCAGTTTCACTCTTGCTTTTTCTTTTCCGTCTCTCTTCTGCCATGCTCTTTTTAGTAATGGATACTGAAGATGTCAGCCAGATTTAACATTTATTGCTTATTTAAAACCGCCTCTGACCCACACATAATACTGTCCCACCACATCTCTGTAGACTTGCCTGAAAAGAGGAAGCTGGGCGCCTCAGAGAGTGTAGTTTAGGGGCTGTCATTCTTATTGTTGCAGCAGGAGCAGCCATGAAATCATCAAGCCCTGCTAATGGGAGCCTTATCTCTGCAGCAGGCCTTAATAATGGCTGATCACAGATTCCTTCTCCAGGTGGGAGTTATGCCATTAAAACTCGATATAGCTCATTAGAATAAAAACAGCTACCACATGGACTGAGCTAAGAACATAAATATTGAAAGGTCTTCAAAGTCCACAGCCCTGAAGAAATGCATCAAAGTGATTGAAAACTCGATTGTAAATCTGTACATGTCCATGTTTATGGAGTGCTAGCAATTTTGTGGATGGTTATCTACAGACTCACAGTCAGCTACGCTCAGGTTGTACCGCACTTTGGATGCAGAGATTACCCTAGCAATCAACAATACCTGTACTTTTTGAGCATGTGCATAAAAAAAAGATATATTATCAGTGCAGAGACAAAAATTAAGAATAAACCTGTACTGTAAATTGTTAATGACTTTTACGAAAAACAAGAATTTCAAGAGAACAGAAAACTCGGGTGAAAATGCAAAACACAATGTCGCCCAAGAAAAAGGCAGTAATATCAAGCTCTCCAGTTCAGTGATTTCTTCTTTGACCACAAAACCACATTAACAGCTCATTAACAGTTATTGCTTGGTCTTCCACTATTTGTCTTTTCTGTGTCTTGATTTTTTTCATTTTTATACCATTTTCTTTGTCTTTCAGTGTGAATAAGTTACAGTCTCTCATTACGGGAAAGTTTAATGCCTTGGTCTCTGTGGAAGAGTTGAGTGCTCTTTTAATGATTTTTTTTTTAAACTAAAGAACGCCCCTGGAGCTTCCATCTGTCCCTGTATTATATCGACTCACATTATTTTGTTCAAGTATTTTAAAGTGAATCTTTTTACTTGAACTCCAACCTTTAAGCTTGTTATGGAGAGCTTTCTTAGTCAAGTCTGACCCACAAGAGATGTTTATTAATTAAGAAGATAATACTTATATTTAAAATACACTCAGAAATAGATCAAGCTTTGGAAAAACTCAATTCTTGCCTTCTAGTAATTAAACTTAACTCAGGCCACAAGACTAGTCTGAGACGTGTCTTATATAGGCCTGTTGAGCTCCTTTAGTTTTTCCATCCCCCTTCTGATGTTTGGTGGACAGTTGTGTACAACAACAGGAAATATTCTTGAACATAATTCACTGAAAGATAAACAGACAAGATGAACTGTGTATGTTCACATTCTGGCTATTTGTTGGAAAATTACATCGTTAAAGGCATAAATCAAATGCAAATACATCATTAAATGAGAGTAGCTTTGCAAAAAAAAAAAAACATTTAAAATGAATGTTGCACATTGCAAGATAAAGTTACTCATTAAAAAACAAGGCACTTAGAAAAAAATATAAATATAAATAGCAGTAAATGTAGATGACTAAACGTTGCTCAAGAGGGGCAAATTAACAAAACTATAAAAACAGTTTTGCAGTTTAACCTTAACTTGAAATAAACAGGACAGGTATGTGTCTGCTGCGGGTATCACTTGTCAATGATCAGAAATAGTTCTTAAGTTTAACAGAAATGTGGGTTTTCCAGCTCATCCAATGCCTGCTAACATCCACTACTACTGAACACAGCTAAAAGTTTCTCAAGACACATTTAGTCAAAATTTTCCTTTGTTTATTTTTAGAAAACATTTTGAAACCTAATAACAGTACATGTATGTTCTGCGGAGTTATTAGCAGCTGTACTTAATCTAACATGGATAATTTATGATTGGAGAATCAATTTAACAGCTGAGAAAATGATTCAGATTTTTACTATGAAATAAGTCAAGACTCAAAGATTTGATTGCATTTTTAAGCCTTCTTACTGTATTACTTTAAAAGCTTCTGCATTTTTGTGTGTGTTACATCTAGAGATGCACTGATCCGATACTCAGATCAGATATTAGGCTTTGACATTAATTGGCTAATTAGCTGGACTAGATATCAGATAATACGGCTTGCAAATGTTAGCCACCGTATTAAATGTTAATGTAGCAGACTTTCTAATAAATACAATGACATTTTTCAAATTTATTTGATTTAATTGGCTTAAAATTGGTTATGGATCTGCAGGTAATTTGATTAACAGGTAACTTGACTTTTTGGAAGGAATGAAGTTTTATTCCTCCAAAATGAGGAATAAAACATAATTATTTTTTTACTAATAATGTGACATTCAAGTTTCTAGTTGCAAAACAGAAAACCAATACAATGTTCTACTTTAGCAATACAGGTCAGAAGCAATGTCTTCCTTTTTATTTTATTCACTCCAACAATGAAGGAATATGTCTACAAATAAGTAGTGCAAAAGAATGTGTCACTGTTCATTTAGACACAAACCATCTGAATTACCAAGTTTGCTTATATCCTGTTGCTTTCACTATTTTATCTGTTCCAGCCATGCTAGATTTTTGACATGAAGCTCCTCATTAACATCCGAAGTTCACAGTCTTTGCTAACTTTACAGAGCATGTTTAATGACACTCTCTCTTTATACATGTACACAAAACTAATTTTAGCACCATCCATTCAAAACAGGATAAAATTCACTGAGGAAACAAAAACATAGTTTGAATGAGCTGTGTTTTTGGCCCGAGGGCTGATAGCAAAGTCACAAGGGGTGTATTGTTAAAAGACTACAAGGTTCTTAAAATAGTATTACTAAAATTATCACTGGCTGGTCTAACAAAATAAAAAGTAGGAGAAAGAGTTGTTCAGAGGTTTCCTTTTGAAAAGTAAAAATAAAATAAACAAACCCTGTGCGGTTTTTGGTTTATTAGAAAAGTTAAGAGGGAAAGGGGGTAAAAGCAGCAAAGCAAAGTAAATGAATGGGTATCTCAGGATGTATCTTCGGTAAGTCAAAACTACATCCAGATGAGTGAGTCAGTCAGCTAACCCTTTCCATATGATATTCATGAGTTTACAAAGGTTCACAATCAACTTTGCTTTTTCTTCATAATGCTTAAAGTTGACACACAAAAAGCATGTTCTTTATGCTTTTGTCTGCTTTTAATAGTGAGATCTAGATTAATTAGAAAATGTAATGTAGAGCATAGAATATTTTAACATATGGGCAAAGTTGCAGCTTTTTGGATACTTAAACTGATAAACTGACTGAATTGAAAAGAGAGGAGGGAAACGTCAAGGATCTGTCACCATAAATAGCTGTGCACACGAGCTGATACCTATGAACAGCTTAGTAATGTCATTTAAACTAACATGTATGTTTGTGGACCACCAGTAATTAAAAAACGCAATGCATGCAAGGAGAGTACATCATCAGTCATCAGACACATTCTCATGAGGCATCAAAGAATATAGTGAAAATACAATTAGGATAAAAAAGAAAACTAAAAAAATACAAGCAGAAAAAGAAAAACAAGTTCCCACAATGTTGATCGTAACAAACCTAAAGAGACATTAGCACATAATATAGATGCATAAGAGACTACTACAGGATGTACGAGAAGAGGACATCCAAAAAATGTCTCTCTAAGACATTCGATCTTTCTGTCTTTAAATAAAGCCACCATGTCTCTGTCCTCTCATCCCCCAATTGGTCCAAGCAGTCGTCCTGTGCTACTGAGCTTGCTTAAATACATACACTATAATTCTGGATAGGTATTGGATCTGACTGCACAATCAGTTTGAGGTGATGATTGGTGTGAATGAAGGCCAAATAAACTGAATTGAACTGAGTTGAATTCATCAAAGATGGGGCCAAATGCATATAACAGCCTCCAATCTCCAAAATGAAAAGAAAAAGCAGGAAGCATCTGAATAATCATTGACCTAGAATCTTAAAAGAATACAAAGTGGGTAACAATTTTTATTATTTTACCACATTAAAGTTTGTAATGACCAAATTAAAATAAGCATCGAAGGGTTTATTTACTGGTTTCCACTGTTTCTATTATAAGTAACACTTTACCATATATCTTACAGAAAGGAAGAACAACCAATTTCTGCATCTATCCCTGAGAAATTCTCCTCTATTCAAGAGTTAGTTGTGATTATAACATAAGATTTAACTAGAATAGACATGTTGTCATTGTTTGTGTATTTATTTTTACGCAGAGGATAAAATAGATCAGAAAGTGCAAAACAGGAAAGCACTACAACTCATAGCAAAGGTGCATTTATTGCACCATTATTAACTGTAGTCCTCATCCTCCTGTGTTGTAATAGGAACTGCTTAAAATAAGTCATTACATTCATGCTTTGGGTCATGCTTTTTTTGTTTTTTGGGGTTGGTTTCTTTGTGGTTGTGTGTTTTAACTAAAATAAAGAAGACCGGTGATGTCAGTGCTGCAACTTTGGTGCTCTCCCTAACAATGTCACATAGAGATCTAATTACTCTTTTTAGCTGTCTAAGCAGATAGGAACCAAATACGACACCCGACCCCCTCCAGTTATTGTTGGTGAAATAAAACAACTATGCTAACTGGTGCAGTGGTCCCATTTATGAAATTTAACAAATGCACCGCACTTCCATCAGGGCCATCTGACCTGTCCCTCAGATTATTCCCTAACAGCCTGTCTGAGTTCTGCAGACAAGGAAAAGAAGACAAAGAAAAATAAATAAATCCTCAGTTATAATGGCTCATTTCCATGGGAAACTACCCTTTAGGCCTTAGGCCCCAACATCAGGCTAGAGACAACCTCACAACCCCCCATCTGCCATGAAGTTTCACCACTGACACACAGTCTGAGCAAAAATGTGCCAGCAGTATGTTAGACGCTTAAAATGAGCGTCTCTTTCTGAGGAAACAACCGATGTCTCTAAACCTTAAATTCCAAATACTTTTATTTCATAATTAATTTGATGTGTTTCATGTGACTGTTTTTTGCTTGTCTTTCCGGTTTTAAAGAGCAACTGAAAAAATACAACTGTGTTTCACATATCATTTATAATCTGGCGTAAGAAAAGTAAAAACAGCTTATTAAAAGTATAAATAAAAAAGCTTCAGTTGTATTCAATGTATAGAGATAATTAGGAAATTCAATATTTTTAAACAAAGTTTGCATACGTTTTCTTCTCTTATTTAATAATCTAGATAGAATATTAAAACATACATTTTAAAAACTAATTTTGTTTGAGATTATGCTGCTGTATTTAACATGGTTTAACTTTAAAACTACCTGGAAGTATTGAGTTGATTCATCCATTTATTTTTATTTATGTTTAAATTTACAAGGGATGTTAAATGAGGTTAGAGAATGAACAATAAAAGTTTATTCTAAAACAAATAGCAGGCCATTAGAAGTTCAAATGGTCTTTTCTTTAAGTAACAAGAGCAGGTAAACAAAATAATATATATGGAACGTCCCTTAAAAGGAAAGGTTAAAAAAAAGATGAGTTTGAAACTCAAAATTGAAAAGGGCGCAGGGACCTTAAATTACTTGATTATTTTCATATGCACATGATTTCATTCTTTAATCTAACTTGCTTTAAAGCTGCAGCATAATAAACAGGTCTTTTGATTCCATATTGCACAGCTGTGAAATCAGATGAATGAAGGAGAGAATAGGATCCCCTGTTTTGCATTATCAGTGGCGGTATCTTCCGGTTAATGTCATCCTTGATCGCTCTGGGCGTATCTGTTGTCTGCTAAGCGCTGCTATGTACACACACCTGATGATTAATATGCAATCCTGAAGCTTATAGAACAAATAGGCAGATACAAGAGAAGTAGATGGAGATAAAAAGGTCTTATGAGAGTCTTTCCAGTCTTAAGCAAAATAGGAAAACAAGAACAAAAAATATATATAGTTAAAAACTACACGATACTCTAAGATTTTAAATTGTAAACATTTAGTGTCTCTTTGATAATGGATGGCTTGGTTCTAGAAAATTGGGCAGAAAAATGATGACCTTTTTTAGGTCATCATAATTCAGGAGCAAATCAAATACTTGATTAATGTACATAAAATATATAAACACCTATATTTTTAAGATCACTTAAGTAATAATTTGATTATATTGTTTTTTAAAATTCTTAGGTGTGTGTATGAGTGCAAACATTGCATGTCCAGTGTCAATCAAGCAGGTTTCTAATTAAGAGTTACTATGTAAGGTTAGAGATAGTTGCCAGGGAGGAAAATCACTATCAGCATCCCATTTTCATATGAATGAGCTCATTTAATTAAACTGAACAGCTAATGAGAACATATATATCAAAATAATGGAATATTTTAACGGCCATGTAGAAAATGAACATAAAACCCCAAAAGGAAATAACACATAGGAGAGAAAAAAAAACTAAAGAGATACACTGACTGAGAGAAAGACAGAGAGATTAACTGGCTCTGCGTTAGAAACAGATACTTCTGACAGAAGTTCAAAGAATCTGGAGATCAAGTCAGCCGAGATTTAGTCAGACTTTGTTGCACAAAAAGAACGAAGAGGAAGAAAAAAATAAAATTTCACTGTGTATGGTACATGTGTAAGAAGGATGGAGGAAGAACCAGGATGAAAACACTCCCTTCCATTGTTCCAGTTTGCACGCCTGCTCACTTGCCTGTCGAACGGGGACGCATACTTCTGTGTCTGCTAAGATTTCTTCATTTGAAGGTTAATTAAGGCTTGGAGTAAAAGCTGCAGGACTGCAAATCAAAGACAGTAAACAATCTTCCAAACACCTCAGGGGATTATTAGAAAAATAAATGAAAGCTGCACATAATAATTAAAATATTTGAAATGTGAACTTTGGGAAGCGGTTTTCCCCCTCTGCTTGTCTTTGATATGCCAAAGCAGATCAAGGACAGCTAAAAGAAACTTAGAGCACATGTGCTAGAGTGTCATTGTAGAAAAACCTGCAGGATTTAAATTGTAAAAGAAAGTATTAAAAGCACATGTTTCCAGCAAGCTAATTCTGTATTTTATACCATATTATTTTAGATAACCATAATTCACAGCATCAAAAAGAGCAATGCTCTGGTTATAACTTAGAGATCAGTTAACTACAAAAGACAGTTACCAGTTTTTACTTTTTAATTTTTTTATTTGAATTTATTATCAAGTTAGTGTGTGTGTGTGCATGGGCGTGAATATATACATACTGGACAGGAATAAACTAATAATTGTGAAGTGAAAGGAATAGG
>JAUZNJ010042480.1:27892-61698 GCA_034780135.1 Jordanella pulchra | reverse complement strand
ATATCAAAAATGTAGCAACTATATATATATCTATATATATATATCTATATATATATATATATAGATATATATATATATTGAGAGAGAGAGAGGGAGAGTTCTAAAACTTTGTGGGGATTTCAACCAATCCAGAATCTTCTTGGATCCATGTAACCAGCGCCAGTAACTTCTCCAAACTACCTGCTAACTTTCATGCATGCCTCAGCATGGCCTGGCTGAGAGATGTTGACTGAGCTGTTTTCTTCAGGGCTGTCCAACTGACTCGTGTAACACTGTTTTCTTGGCATTTAGAGGAGAGGCAGAGAGGAACAGAACTTGGACCTGATCGCTCTTCATCCATCTGGAACCTTTCTGAACAGAGAAACAAATCGGGCTGTTTGCTAAAAAAAACAACTCCCTTCAGGAAAGTTGCTTATTAAACATATCATGATTCTCTTTAACGGGGCTCCCAGACATAAGCAAGGCTTCCATACACAGGTCCCACCAGGTCATCTGACCACCAACTGAAGGCAATGCAGGTTAATTGTCTTGTCCAAGGATAAGATGACGGAGAAGGACAGAGCTGTGGTTTGAACCAGCTGCAGGAAAAAGTTCTGCATCTTACGCCACTGTCGTCCCAAATGTATTTTAAGTTTTCCGTCTGACTGCATCTGTGCCACAAAAAAAAAAATCCCCTTAATAAGTAATGTGATTTGCCAGTACTCTGAAACCCTAAGAAACTTTTTCCTTTCTATCTGCCAGACAATTTCTCTTCCCTATACTGTTAAGTGGACTGATGTTGACAGAATGAATGCATGATGGGACTAACTGGGAGAACTGGACTGATCGTAAGTTTTTCTACCTGGGAATCATTTTGGTCCAAAGCTCGGACTTTTATATCCCCTGACTAGAACGAAAAGACCGACTTTATGTCTCAGAGGGATTGCTTGATTGATTGTGCCTGATGTTATGTCACCACACGCATGTGGAAGCTAATTCAGTAAAATAGGAAAACAAATGGTAAAACTGACAATTGCATTTTGTTCTATAGGTGTCAAAAAGCGTGTAAAGTGAGTTTAGTTAAGCTGACTAAAAGTTGAACGAAAACAATTTTAAAATACTAATTGAATACTTGGTGATCAGTGAACAACGGCAAACTAAACCTCATAGGCTGCTTCTTTGCTGTGTAGCAGCAGGTTAAACAACACAATAGTGCTGATTCCTACCCCGTCAGCCTGATAAAAATAAATGTATGCAGAGCTGCTGCCTGCCTTGTGCACGACCAAAAGAAACCAAAAGGTTAAAAGGTTGTTGTCAGTAATCTATATATATAAGCATACAGGTCTATTTTTTGCAATTTATTTTTGCAAGTGAAACTGATCAGAGCTGAAATCTATTAAAAGAAACCTTCCAAACCAGCCATGATTATTATAATAGTCTTGAACCTATATGCAAAAGAAACATGAGTCTTTAAAGACTACATTACTTTTTGGGAGATTAGAAGTTACTGTTGTTTTGATAACAGTGAGATGATTGTGAGCATTTCTAAGTTTTAGTTTTTGTACCTTTAAGGTGAGTCTGCTACTTCCTCACTATCTGTGACCCGTCAAGCATAACTAAAGCTTCTCCAACTTGCCTCGTCACTCAGAGCTTGATGTCTTTTGACACCAGCTTCTTGACTGTGCCAAATTGCTGTGAACTTGTTAGCACCTTCCTGAAGCAGTCAATACTCAATGGAGGCTCCCCGAAGATCACAGAGGAAATGTTGTGCAGCAGAATGCGGGCAGTCTTGGTATCATAGTACAGAATTAACCCTGGAGGCGCCAGAGGAGCTGAGCCCCCTGGACATCTGTGCCTGGTTGAGCCCGTTGCCACACAACGCCGGGTCAGTTTGGAGAAACATTCAGATGGCATCTGCACATTCTGCAGGAATGCTGCTGATTTAAGCCCACCATTACTGCTCTGTGACATGGAGTCATACCTCAGCTATAGAGCTGTCATTAGGGGACCATTCAGTCGGGACATAGTGAAAAGGAAACAGTGGTAAAGAGGAGGAAAGCTGTCTGAACAGAAACAAATTCACATTCAATATATAACTTGAATTGTGTCAAATCTCATACCCTGAACACTTATATATTTTATTATGAAAAAACTAAAAACCTTGAATAATTTGATTGAGTTTTAATATAATATACCAACAAAAAGCAGTGCATGTTTTTGAAGTAAAAGAAAAATTAGACATGTGTTTTTAGTTTGTTTTTTTTACACCGATGTTATAAAGTAAAATAAACTGACAGTTTACTCAATATATCAGCAAACATTACTAACATATCTGCTGCAAATCCTTTTGATCATTTGTCCTCCAGTGTTGCTTTTCTAAAAGCAGAAAGTCTTGCCATCGATTCTTATTTAGATTCAGCTTTGAACTTTTATCTGGTTATTTTAACAACTAAAAAAGTTTGATCTTAAATACAACATTATGGTTCTGTTTTTATGTTAAAAGTACGTAATAAGGGGAAGGTAAGGGTCTGTCCAATTATCAAGTCCTTATCAGCTTTTAAGAGATTTTCTTTCAGAATTGTCCATTATTTCTAAACAGCTTCTCTGACTTTGCCTTCCTGAAAAAAAACAAAGTGTTTCAAAGTGGTGATGGAGTGTTAGAGGTGATGTTTAATGTTGGTTTATCAGCCTTTAATCTTGGTCTCATCTAAACACCTTCTTCTAATGTTTGTTCCATTCTCTGACCTCCGCTAAAAACTAATGGAACTTCCTATGGATTTCTTTCAAGAAAGGCTGTTCTGTAGTAACACTTTCATAGAAACAGTTTTGCACACATTTATCCCTGTTTACTAAACAAGTGGCCTCCAAAGGAAACTGATTACATTGGATTTAATTTAAATCTAAAAGAGAAAACAGTGAATGAAAAGAAAATCCATGCAGCACTTTCCAGGTTTTATTCTTATTTGTTTTTTCACCATGCAAGTAATTATGCAATAGTCTGTTGCTTTATCACATACGACCAAAATAAAATGCATAAACTTGTTCTTATAACATGAGAAAAAGTAGAAAAAGTTCAAGTAGTATAAAATACAGCAGGTGATAATAGGATAAAGTAAGTATACTGTACATATACATAAATCTCATCCAAGAGTATTTATCTCTTACATATTGAACATCTCTATCTATATGAAGGCCCAGGATGGTGTTTCACTCACAGCACAGAGGAGGTAAATTTAATTAAACCGAACATGATAAGAGCAGAAAGCGCAGGTTAAAGGATTTAACTTGAGCACTGAGGGATTGAGATGCTTATTAAAGGTCAAGATGTGGCGCTGGAAACCTCGGTGGAATCACATTGACTTTATTCTAATTCCAACAGTCAAAGGATGGGTTCTAAATGCTTCATCCTAATTGAATCAAGAAAATCTGGTTTCATTTCAAAAGACATCTTGTAACCCTGGGAATGAACATCAATTCGTATTCGGTAAGTGTCAGATGTGAGCTCACTCAAAGTTTGTGCTTGATGTGTTGAGAAGACGTCACAAATGGCAACAGGTGGCACGGCTTGGGAAGCCAGTGCTCCCCTCCGAGTCAGAAATAGACTCACAATGGGTCAAAAGATGGACAGAGGAGGAGGAGGAAGCAGAATGACTGCTGCCTATTTTAGGGTGTCCACGGTCAGTATGGAGATGCAGAGACATCAACATCCAACAGTACAACACAAAACAGGCTGGACCAGGCAGACACCTAGTTATATACCATCCTTCATTATTTAAAGCAAATCAAAGGAATATTTTAAAATTTCAAGGTAAGCTTAGACTATAAATATCAGAATATAACTCTACATAAATTTCACCAATTAGTATAACCAAGAACAACTACAGCTGGTTCCTCCGGGGACAAAATCCAAACTTCTTTCATTTTAAATCAACTCTGGTCTCAAAAACATCAAAACTGTTCTATATTGGTAGAAGTTATTGATTATTTAGTCTTGAATTAAAGCTACTGTAGTGGATGCGTTATAAAGCATCTTTCCTGGCAGCTCACTTTAAAAGCTGTCTACTACAGGTAACATATTACCTCACAAACTTTTTAAGGGATCACAGTTAATCTGTCTTTTAAAACAAAATGTGGGCGATGCTATTATACATTCCTCTTTATTTAGTAACGCTTCCACTTTAGTAGGATGTAAAAACAAAGAAAGCAAGCTAAAATGGTAAAAGGAGGTTCTTCCTTTTTTTTCGCTGTTTTTTTTCTCCTCCTACTACATCGAATGTAGGGATGTCCCAGACATGCCTTGTGCAATTAGAGGGAGTCACATATCACTTTGATACTGCTTTAACTTTCAATGTCTTTCCTGGAGGGATAGAGTTACCTCTAGCTATAAACACACAAGCGCTTGGGAGTTATAAATGCCTGTACATGTCTGTAATAATAGAAAGTGTGGAATAAATGTTCAACATCACATGTTTCTTGAAAAAGAATTTTAAAAGATTTGAATTGCATTTTATAATGTGACGATTTTTCACAGATGGCAAATGGGTCTGTACATCGCTCCTATATTGTATGCGTTGTATTTTCACTTTTCTTAAGCCTCTTGATCAGAAAAACTCTATATTTGACAATAGACAGGAGAAGGAGATTATTTTTTTCCATTTAAAATCAAGTTGACCAAATAACGATACTACTAACAAAGATCTTTTACCTATTTAAAGAGTTCATGATGTAAGATCTGAACTTAAAATTTGATCCCAGTGGTACAAATACAAACCAGCAGAATTGTGAGTATATGCTGTTTGCAAGATCAATTAATCAAAGATTTAAGGGTTGAGTATAAACAGAGGCATGATCTGTTGGTTCAGACAAGAAACCAAATGGAAATCTTTTTACTCTTCATTGGCAGCCATGTTTAACATTAAAACAAAAAGACCAGACTGTATTGAAAACTATTCCTAAGCATTAAATAAAAAAATAGAAGGCTGGTATAATTATGCTGTATAATAGGTTGTGGTAAACACTTTAGTTCACACTGGAGAGCAAGTTGGTTCATTTAAGGATGGACTGTTAGTGCAAAGTGCTTTGCAATTAGCCACCTTCTCCCTCCAACCAAAGAATTAGTCAGAAGTTCAACATAGACAGGCATGCTTTTTACTTTTTTTTAAATCAGGGTTTAAATTGACTTTTAAAATCTGCATTGAGGCATTATTTCAAAAACTTTCCTTCTAGAAACAGTTTATTTTTCCTCTTTATTGTCTTAATTTTTATTTTCCATTAGTTTTAAAGCGGACTAAAGCAAAACAAATAAAAGAAATAATTGATTTTAGTCCAGAGTTCTTTCTAAAACCACTTTTTGTTAGAATAAAGATGAATAATAATAATAATAAAAACTCTACACACTGTCAGTCATGGTGGAGATTATGCTGTGGAGTTATTTCATTATATGTATATAAATATGTGACTATATGAATGTGTTTATATTATACAGTATTGAATTTATCTTAAGAGAAACTAAAACACACCTGCGAGGGCCTGTAGAGAGAGGCCTCCACAGTCCAGCCCCTCCTACCTGGAGAAAGCATGTCCCTAAAAGGCCAGTTGCTGGGAATAAATTGTGATTGTGACAGTGCAGAGTGACAGCAGCTGCACAGCATATCTAAAGCGGACCATGATGCAAAGGGGAGGTAGGGAGGGACTGTGGCTAACAGTGTTGAGTTTCAGGAGGTCTTCCAATCTTAGGCACCTGACAAGCCTGGAATATAGAAGCCTGGTTACTGAGTGTGGAAGGAGAAACGGCACCCCAAGGACAGGCAGGGGTGACAGACAAGGGTAACAATAACTACACCAATAGAGACCTAGATAGCGCTGCAGGTTTAGAAAGTCTTCCCTGGCAGCAGAGTAGCCATTCTACATCATACAGATTAGAATATCACTAATGAATAAAAAAGGACATACCACAAATTTTCATTGCATACCTTTTGTTTTAAACTGAAGCGAGCAACAAATCAGTGTCTATTAAAGCTTCCCACATGGCCTCTCCTTAGACTAAGACTTTCCATCAGCTGGTGCCATGCCTTTGGACAGCTGACAGTCAGGCTACAGCCGGGTCTAATCAATCCTTATGTCCCTCCTTTAAACCAACCACAATGGGAATAAAATAAATATGAAATCAGACTTTCACTTCAGATAATCCATTAAATAAAACATTTGTTGTCAAAGAACAGCAGCTCACCCCAGGCAGGCTTGAATCTCTGTAGTTTTCCTCCCAACTCAGAGCAACAGGAAACAAAATTCAACAGTTCAGCTTCTCATTTCACCTTCTTGATATTCATATCACATCAGCCTCTAAACTCATAAAAATTCTTTAAATTCATTCAACCACCAAACAGCAATGAGGCCGCAATTTTACGTTTGACCATAAATGCATCCTCGGTAAAAAAATAAAAAAATAAAAAAAAAAAGAAAGAAAGAAAGAAAGAAAGAAAGAAAGAAAGAAAGAAAGAAAGAAAGAAAGAAAGAAAGAAAGAAAGAAAGAAAAGCGTATTTTTATCTGAGTCTTACCTGCTGTGGCCTGCAAAAGAAGCAGGGTGAGGAAACAGCAGATCGAGACAGTAACCTTCATGATGGCTGCCAGGAGAACTCTGATAGTCTCACATACTATATATACCAAAGCAGGAGGGTTAAAGTGCATGCAGGAGGAAGAGGTGGGGCAAACAGCAGGGCCAACTGGTGGAGGGGCTGATGTCAATGTGTTTGAGGATTAGCATGGATACTCTTCATGCACAAGCAGCTATCTTTCTCACTCTTCCTTTTACAGTCTTTTGTTACCATTGCTCTTAAAGTTTATTGAAACTTCTGGTAAAGATGTGTCAAAACTCTTAACAGATTGGTTATTTTAGTGTGCTAGCATAGTATTACTGAAGTTGACTAAGGTATGTATTATGTGGGAAAAAAATACAAATCTAACAACATAATTTATCAATAGCAATAATAATAATAATAATAATAATGGCAATAATTAGTAATCTGGAACTTCTTGTTTTTACTTTTTACCAGGGATATAAATATGACTTATCACATATAATTATTTCTGTAAAACACACTCTATGTATAATAGGAAACAGATAAGAATATGTCATTCATGTAATGCAGATGTGCGTTGATCTAATGTACATAATTATGGAAACTGATATGAAAACAATAGCCTCTGACTTAAACTTATCAAAATCATAGAAAAGGATGAAAATGTTAGAGGCTCCTGGAACTGCAAGGAATAAGATGGGTTGTGAATCCAAGCGTTTTTTATTTTTCTTCCTAGATGAAATAAAAGAAATAAAAACTCTCCAAAGCAGTAGCAATTGGCAGCTTAGGTTACAAGTTGTTTGTTATGAAACAAAATTCAGACGTAATGGTAACTAGTTTGGTTGGAGGAAGGCTACAGCTGAACTCTGGAGTACAGTGTGGGGTCTGTGATGCTATGGGACGGTTTTCTTATTAAATGCAATGGGAACCTCTCTATTGGGAGCATGATCAGGGCAGGATGTGGTGCAGTACATATTCTGAAGACAGTCAGTCATTATCTCAGCTGTCCGATGGCATAAAATCTAGAAAGTCACGTTATAAACTTCAGACATTTCAGCTAAAAATCTGATGCTCTATGCCAGAAAATTTAAAATAAATTAAATCCTTGGTTGTTTAAGTAACATAATGATCCCAACTTTTTGGGCCAACATGCTCAAAAATATTTCACCATTATGAAAAATCCAGTTTCTTCTATCCAATATCTTTCAAAAGATTAAAAGAAACACGTGGGCTAAGCTAATAAAAAAGGATTGCATAAGATAATTTCGAGGAGCTCTGGGTGATCCAGAGGTTCCCAAAAGCTTTGGTTTCAGACTCACAAATTATTACCACAATGATCTCTTGTTTTGTTTAGTTTTTTCTACCTTCTCAATGTACCACTGTAAGGTTCAATATAGAAATGGGTATTTATCCACAATGTCTTACTCTCCTCTGTCCATTTTAATGTTATCAGAATCAGACATACTGCTCATGACTTAGGAAATTCCACAGTTTGTCTTCAATCGGATCATTATTAAAGGAGCTTAGAGGCCTCATTATAGTGCCTGTAATATGTTGTTTACTGTCTATTCTGGACCATTACATGGTCAAAGGAAATCACAGTGATATAAGTGTTAAAAAATTATTTATGTCAGATTTCTAAAGGTTTAATTAATTCAATATGAGATTTTGAGGTTCCAATAAATCACCTTTATATTTTATTAAAATATTTTGCAAATGTTAATCAGGGGTAAGACATATTTCTAAAAACAAAAAAACAAAACAAAAAGCATTCGATAAACAAGAACTTTGTTAGGAAAAATTATGTGTTTTTTTTTTCAAATTCAAACAGAAAAATACATCTATGAAGCTTGTTTGTCTTAAATGAACTATTTTAACACCATCATTCACAAACATCCCCATCAGAAAATGGGCTCCTGGTTGCATTAATGTAGATTGTAAAACATGCACACTGTACTCATTCTGCTGGCATGTTTATAAGAGTATTCACCATCAGCACAGTGAGAGCCGGCCTGAGTCAGCCTTGAATCCCTCAGACAGCCCAATGCTGGGCGGATTACTGTTTTATCACCCTCAAACAGATACATAGTGGCGAACATAATCTCACCAGTCCTTGGGAATCAACATCTGAAATGTAAATTAATCCCCAAATATGGCAGGAAGTTTCTCTTCAGACCAGATCCACCCCAAATGACTTGGGAAGCGAGTGCAAACATTACGGCGTATTCATTTTGGAGAATGAAATTTACTTCAATCTGACGGGGTGGTCTTAAAAGCAAGATGATTTTTTTTTTTGTTTTAAATAAGCTTTTTGCAGACAACAGCTCTACGTTAAAAAAAAACAAACAAATGACAAACCTTAGTATCAGTATTTAGCTATTATTAAAGCTTAATGGACCAGCAAGGGGAAATATTATTAAAAACCACTATCTGAGATTAAAGGAGACATTAGGATGTTGTAGAAGGTGTTAAAAAATTCCTACATAGTAAAAATACATAAGACTCACTTATTGTAATGGGGCAATAATTTAATGCAGAAATGATTAAATGTGAGGATCTAAATTGTATAACTACATTGTTTACACAAGTGAATTTCTAAAATGTTATTCACAAAAAATAATGAATTCAATAATTGAAATCAGGAAGTGAAATATTCAAACTCATTACTCAGACATTTCAAGCAGTTATTTCTGTTTGTTTTTGACAATTATAGTTTAAAGCTAAGAAGAATCCAAAGCTATTTTTTTCTTTAGAAATGCAATATTATTTAAAAGATTAGATTAATTCTCAGTTTGTTTTATCTTAATGCAGAAATATATTCCTACACAAACACACACATATATATATATATACTGTATATACTTGGGCTTTCAACAGTTAATAGAAAGTTAGGCAGGAGGAAAAATGTGATAGAAAAGTCTTGCTTACCATTCTAACTTTTTTATCAAAACTGCATTTTGTTGTATTTACCACAAGTTGCAGACAAAGTAGTTTCCCTTTCCGAAAGTTATTAATAATAACCTGATACAAGTGGATATAAGCAGCTGAAACTAGCTACCTTAGATATAGGATGAGGAGCTTAACCATCCTGGAGAGGAAGAGTTGAGCTGCTTCTTCTCCATAACGAGTGGAGTTGGCTGAAGACGAGTGGCTCAGACCAAGGCCGGTAGAGACGCCTCAGGCTTCCCCCAGCAGAGGGAAGAGTCTCTGTTGCCTCCATCAACAGGTCCCAGATAAAGTGAAAAATGACGAATACAACAGATGCATTTAAATTCATGTTTAGCACCAAATCTGGTTTACAAAACTTATTCTAATTTACCCCTTTAAACTGTGGTGCTATTAAATCACAAAACATATATGAAATTATTTTTAAAAAAAATATATAAAAAAGGTTTTTTTTCTCCATTCTTTAAGAGACCATTTCAATGGAGATAAGGTTAAATAGTTCAGACATTAATGATTATTGATTCATCAACAAATGTGGAATTAATGGCCTTTGGTTTGAGATGCCTCCCAATGCCCCTGTTGAACAAGTTAACCAGCAAAGAGAAGCTGGTCAGTCTTTATTTAGCAAAGGGAAGAAGGGAGGGAGGCGCGTCCCCAGTTCATCTGCCAATCGAGGGCGGAGACTTAGGCTTTATATATGCCTGATGGAAACACAAACTGAACCTGTCATTGTTGAATCTGTAATGATAGATAAGTTAAGGGAAAAAAACCCACACACACACCAGCCAAATGTTTAAAAAACAAAGTACAAACTTTATTATTCTGTCTTTACAAAGGCACAAGCCTCTTTACCCCCAAAACATAAAAAAACAGAAAACAAACAAATGTAATAGCTTTTTGATGATCATATGCATTAACCGGACTAAAAAAAGTATGAATGGGGAACAAAAATAGAACAAAACAAGAGGAAAGAAACAAAAGCATAAAATACATAAACAACAGGATAAAAGATGCCAAACAATGGGAAGGGTGAACTGATGGAGGACTCACATGAAGGAGTGGGGATACACAGCTGTGCGGTTCTCTCACTCATAACCTAAAGAGCTTCAGCTGGAGAAACCCCCCTTTACAAAGAAAAAGAGGCAAACTCCAGCATATTACAGTAAGTGCTTTGTAATCTTTGCCCTATTTAGTGATCATCAGCCCCCCACCCCCACCCCACCCCCATTCTGACATGCCCACATCATAACTTTGTAACGCAAAACACAGAATAAAGACAGATGCATGGAGAGTAACCAGTTCGGAGATCCAGCAGGAAAACCTTCCAATGCAGATACTGGGAGGAACCGGAAGAATCTTCAGTTCTCCAGCAACCGTTCCTCACTCCTATTACAACAACAACACACCTGACATCAACAGGTTTAAAGGGGACTTCCCATCACATAAATCATGACAAGGCGTGTTTAACTCGCAGTCTGTCCAGCAGCTCAAAGCTCAATCTTTGCATGGTTTCCCCCAAAAGCTGAGAAGAGCCAAAAGTCCAAAATGTGATCTGATTCATTTTATTTTTGGTTCTGCAGGATCACAGAAAAACCTTCACTATGCTTTTATGGAATGTCTTTAATTGGAAGTTTGTTTTTTTCCCCCTCACATGTTTCACACTAAGGATGCAAAAGCATACGCATACGGCGTTTTGCAAAAGTATCCACAAGCTTCTATTTAGTTAGTTAGGACTTTATATGATAGACCAAGAAGAAGAAGCATACATTATTCTTAGTTATTTTGAGTGTAAGAACAGATAGGAAATGAGTTTTGCTCAATACAGTTTGGATCTATGGAAGCTGACAAAGGACTCCAATACAGCTGCAAAGACATAGCCTGATCAAAGTCCAGACCCGAAATTCATGTGAGAATCGGCGACACTTGAAAACATGGTGATGAAACCATCCCATTATCAAACAAGGAGCAGGATCACACCGTGGGAATGTTTATTTTTGTTCTTCCTGCAGCAGGATCCTAGTGAGATTAAATTAAAAGCAGCAAAACACAGATAAAAACAACCTGCTGATAGAAAATTGGAGAAACATTTCTTTTCCTTCTGCTTCACCTCCATCCACCTTTCTGTTGGTCTATCTCATTAAAGTCCACCTCCCTTAACGACACAAGATATGAAAAAAGGTTTTGAATACTTTAGCAAGGAACCGTATATCCAAGCGTGTCGACGTGCGTCATTGTAGGGAAAACATATTGAAAGAAAGCCAAATAACTGGGAATACATGTAATGACATAACTGGTGTTTAAGGAGCCGGATCGCAGAGGTGAAAACCAGTTACCACCAAACGAAAAGTCTCCAGATGTTTATCTGGAACTGTGTGGAAAGATGGCCTCCCTGCAGCCAACAATAAGGGCTCATAATAAGGCAAGCTGCAGCCCCACTCTTGGCTACAGTTTAATCAGTCATTACATTAGTAGGGAAATATTAGGAAATGCATAGAGTACATGTAGTAAATCCAGTCTCCCCCAGTGAACAGCACACTAACAAACTCTCTCCGCATCAATCCCCTCAAATTTCATCACACTCGGACATACGTCTTAAAACGTGGAGCAAACAATGAAACATGCTCTTAAGATTGAGCAAATAAATCGATTGTGTTCATCCTTTTCGTATCGACGAGTCTAAAGACTAAAGTGGTGAAGTTTCAGACTGCCAGAGTCCCAGGCACCACTAAAGCCCCGCCGCCTTAAAACTATCAAGACACACATTCCTGAAAAGTACTCGACATGGGACACGGATGAGCTTAAATAACCGGCTCAGGGGCGTTTATACTCAAAAGTGAAGTATACCTAAAGTCAAAGGTAAAACAGGGAAACGATGTGGGATTACTGGGATCCCAGCCCAGCAAAAGAAATGAAAAATAAACAAAACTGGAGTTGTGAACCAGTAAGTGCACTCTCTTATCATATGAGCACCAGTCAGCCTTTAAAACAGCTTTTCGATATATTTTTTCTTTTTTTTTTTTTTACTTTTAGTGGAGACTTTAGGAGAAATAACATGAACGTTTTGACTTAACAGCAATAAAATAAAGAGGAACTTTTAGGACAGTCTTGCAAGCTCACAGTGTCTTTGCAAACAGCTCATTTGGTTCTCGGGCCAAGCTGTTTGAAAGGGCGTCCATCTTCATAATGATTACGCTCAGATGAAGGGTGATGACGTCACGCCAGCGGGCCTCCTTCCCCGCCGCTCTGAACAGTCAAACGGCTTCAGGACAGCACCAGGAGGACAGTCCCGGCGGCTAATGGAGATGCTTATAGGGTGTTTGAATGTCCAGTTTTCAGCTTGACAGAGTTTATAAAAATCAGTCGTAGTTTTAATATTTCCATAGACTCATGAAGAGACAAGTTTTTTTTAAGTGAGTAAAAGAGCAGAAACTGGAAGTAAGCGCAAAAAGAGAGAATCAATGGGTATGTGTGTGTGATTGTAAACCTTTTCAGGTGCCTATTATTGTAAAATCTGGGGAAGAGAAGAAAAGATGGAAAATAAGTCAGAATGAGTGCTGTAGTCCGACAAACAGCCTGGTTTTTGTCCACAGAACGAGTGTGCTGTGGACTTGTAGTCTCCCTCAGCCCTGGTCTGCTTCAGGGCCCTTTTCTATGTGAGTGTATGCGTGTATGAAGCTGAGCTGTATATGGTGCACGAGCCTTCAGGTAGAAGAGCTCATGGCAGCGAACAGTCGTCGGGTCCGTCACTATTCGAGGCCGTGTCTGAGCCCGCTGCGTCGGAGAGGACGCGCCCCGAGGTGACAATGACCGCTCTCCTCTGCTCCTCCTCCAAACTCTTCCCCTGGGTTCCCTCAATGTGTTGGATTGCCTTGAAAAAAAAAGGAAAAAAATAGAAGAGACACAATTGATTAAAACGCCCTCTAGTGGTCAGATGTGGAGATGAAAAACCATTGGACTCCATCATTTGAGTTTAAACAGAAGCTTACTTGAACAATGGTGTCCAGGTTCTGTCGGGATGTGGACACCGAATTAATAACCGACGATGGGCCCATGGTTACCACGGTAACATGATGGGGTTGGGGAGTCTGTGCTGGTGCAGGAACGATGACTGTGGCATGGTGTGTGGGTGCAGGAGGGGTAGCAGGAGCCAACACCTGAGGGAATAAACACACATACTTTATTCTAACACTACCGTAAAGAAAAAAATACCAATAAGGAGCCATTAAGGAAATATACATTTACATTTCAAATTAGCTTTATTTTATATGCATGTACATTTTTGTAATGTTTTTACTATAAAGAAACAAGGAGGTGAACCTGGAGAAGCCGTTTTGTTCATTGCTAAACGTCCTTATTTTGCCAATTTTTACAGACAAATGCCTGTACGAGTCCCAGAAGCATCGTCTTTCACTTTAACATGAGACACAAATGTGGACTATACTCTGTTTTTCTCCAACTGTAAAAGAAAAAAAAAAAAACTCAAACTCAGCAAAGACACTGTCATCCCAACTTAGTGCTAAACCTAGATTGAAAATCAACTTAAACTTGCTATAAAAGCTCCAATTAGTCACCATTCCATCAACTTACAGTATTTTCCAGACAGTGTACCCCCCCCCATGCTTTGAACCATGAGTCTTATATGATTTTTCTGTGGATTTTTTTTTTTTTACACCAGGGACTGAATTCAAAGAAATCGAAGCAGAGGCTAATTTTCATTTAGCTAAAGCACATGCTAGCAGCAGGCATGACAGAGAACTAATGTCCAGAATTCACATATTTTGACACTTATTTTCCACATTAAGTGTAACAAATAAAGAGACTGTGCGCAACTCCTGCAGAACTGACGAAGCTCCCATCTTTCATTAGAAGATCTTACTGGTGCGAAACAACAAGCGAACCGGAGCTAGCATTCTTCTTTTCCTATACTATAGGGGTGATATGCAGAGCTCCCCCTACAGGTTTTGTGAGGAACAGTTCATTAGATATTATAGCCCGGCGTGGCTTAAAAATGTAGGTTTCTAGTCTTTTGAAAAAACATTGTGGGTGTGGCTTATTGTGAGGTGAGGTCTATAGTCTACAGATAGTATATAGGTATTTTGTCTTGTAACAACGACAAACTGTGATTTATTTAAATGTGCTTTTCAGTTACTAGACTAGAGGTCTACAGCATCTAGATCCTTACTTTGTTCTCTAAACTGCCTCTTAGTAACAGTGGTTGAAAATTATTAAAACCAACCAACTGTTTTAAATGTAGTTATAATGATAAAATGAAAGTCTATGTTTCTTGTCGGAACCTTGTTACCCTGTTTTTTTTCCCCACATTATTTTCTATAAACATAAACATCCTATAGAAGAAAATCCAGGTTTCCTCTTTTTGCAAATGTTTTATGTACCTTTTAAAACCTAAAAATGATGTTAAAACTACACTTCCTTATAATGACAAGAAGTTTCCTTTGGCAGATATTTATCAAACATTGTATGATTTCAAACATATTGTTTAGCTGGACTGTGTGAAAATGTCAGACCCAGTTAAATCAAACAGTTAAAAGGGGAAATATGCACCTTTTCCTGATTGTTTTAGTCATTTTTAAGTAAACTGATATGCCAAGGCCTAGTATGGTTGGGGTGATAGCTGATGACACCTCTGATCGTGGGCATCAGGGTGACTGTCCTGTACAACCATGTCTTTAAGAATCTCTAGATTAGTTGCTTCACTAAAGGCTGGAGGCTCGTTTTGTGATGATTAAATAAAGCAGATACTTAAAGTTACATTTAGTTAGCAAGGAAGCTGAGCTGTCGCTAAGACTGATGGTGAGCCAGAAATCAACCTGAGGGCTGTGTGCTGGAGTGATGTCTCTCTCTAGCTGCTTCTGCAGACGAACAAGACTCGGCGTCTGGACTTGCTGCTCCTGAACCTGCTGGGCGATGGCCTTCAGCTTCTCGGGGTACAGCTGAGCATCCATGGAGCGCATCTGCCATGCAGGGACACGACAACAAAAAGCCATGTCAGTTGCTGTGCTTGTGAAAATGTGTTTTTTTTTCTCCACTCAACTGTTACCTGATCCTCCAGCATCATTCTGACTGTGCGCTCCTTTTCCAGCTGCTGCCTCAGCTCAATCATCTCCCTCCTCAGGTCTTCAGTCTTTTCCTCCTCCAAGATGTCTGGTGAGCCGATGCCTTCGTCTTTCTCCTCCGCACGTCTCCTCTTCGGGGAGGAACCGCTTAACTCCTGGAAAAAAACACCAGCAAAGATTGCGATATGTGGTTTTAAAGTGCTAAAAAAACTGAAGAAACGTCCGGGGAGATGTATGCTCAGCGCTTTACCTGTACCTGAATGATTCGTTTGAGCTGACTATTCTGCTGCAATAGCCGTGTCTTCTCCTGCTCCAAAGTGAAGATGTACTCAGCCGTTTGTTGCAAGATTGCAGCCTGAAGAACATCACAGCTCAGTTATAACAGCGAGTTCATTTCCCTTTTAACTTTCACCCTACTGTGTATTCTATGGGGATCTACAATAGATTTTCAAGTCTTGTTACCAATTTTCAATTTGCTTTAGTTTAGGACTTTAACTTTCCCATTCTAGAACCTGAAAGCCATCCTACTGTAGCCATATCCCATACTGGGAAGGTGCTGTTCAGTGCTGGGTTTGCCACTGTTTGCCCGTCTATATCTCATCTGATCAGATCATCTTGAAATAACTTTTTATAGCAATAGTTTATTTCCAAACTTAAGCAAAATCTTAATCTGAAGGCCTGAATAAAAACTGTTTTTTAGGCATGTTCTCCCATCTGTGTAGCTTATGCTTTAGCTCCCCCAGAAAGAGGATGTCCAACACGCCTACTTCTCTGATTAGTGCTTTTCCTGCAGCTGGTTCTTCACCTAAGAGTGACTGTCCATGTTTTGGTGCTTCTTTTTGTTCACCTAGTTTCAAATATATAAGAATAAGAATATATATAAGAATATTTTAATCTTCACAATTATGCTATCTTATTTTTTGTCTTAACTGTGCAAAATGAAGTGAATCAATGCTTTTGCATCACCTGTCACCTGTGTGACGGGAAGACATTCACTGGAGGGAGACACACGTCTGCTTTGCTATGTTTTTCTTAAATAAAAAAAAAACAAAAACAAAAAACAAAAAACCCTTTTACAAGGTCAAACCCGTCACCGAATTCAAACCCACAGTTTTTGACCCACCTTGCTCAGCTTCTCCCCATCACTGTGTGGGATGAGTGTTTTAAGTGACTGGAATCCAGCGTTGATGCTCTGCATACGCCGACGCTCGTTGCTGTTGGCGATCTCTCTGCGAATTCGCCTCTCTTGGTCCCGGGCTGTTTCTGGGGTCAGAGGAATGTTGGCCAGACTGAGGGGGGAAACAAGGGGAGTAAATCTGTTAGTTGATAATGAATTGTGAGCACAGAGGAGAGCTTCAGCTGCAGAGACACTAGTTCTATACAGCAAATTCTATGAAGCGCTTATTAGTTGCATGTTTACTGCACTCCTTGACCTTATCTTTCATTCAGAGTGCCTCCCCAGTGTTTGAAATGCATACATATAAAATGCGTTCAAGAGATCCTTCACCCTTGCATCAATTGCAGAAGGCTAAAAGTATACATTTATTATAAAATAAGACTAGCAGATTTGTTTTGTTTCAAATCAACAATCAATTTTAACACTATAAATTTAATATGTTCAGAGGTTGAAATAGACAAAATGAGGCTTTGTGTGTCATGGGTTTTAACTCTGAGGTAATTCTAAGAGCGCTCCCTGCAACATCCTCTGCTTCCATCTCTGTATCATCTGCCAAGCTCCTAGCTCTACTGACTCAGCGCAAACATCAGAAACTGTTGTGCAGACACAGATGAGAAAACTGTGAATGTGTGTTGAGCGCAGAGATACACAGACAGTAAGCATCACTGCAACACTACCAAAACGACAGGGCTTTACCTTTCGGAACAGTGGAATATTAGAGGAAGATGAAACAAAGAGAAGCAGAACCTGATAATCGAATAAATATTGGAATGATTGAGTTGCTGATGTAATAACTAATAATGCTCTGAGCAGTTCACTGGACTGTAAACAGGTGTGTTGCTAAGTATGTACACAGAAACCACATCTGCGTCCAGAGCAAAACAAGACATAAAGAGATATTACACATTCTATTATCTCCATTCATTTCATTAAGTATAAGTTTCAAAGTCCCCTTTAGCATTGTGCCAGTAAATATGCATCAATCAGGTTTTCAGGCTAACATTAATTTAATACTAAACCGAACCATGTGCGTCAGTTTACCCTGGAACATAGGAAATAAAATCTCACTTATTTCCAACGTATTATCTGCAACCACCATCTGATTTTATGGCATAAACCAAGTTTTAGAAACCAAAAGCAGTTGGAGTTATTAGGGGAAAAAATATAAATCTGTTGATTATTTGATTTTTAGGTAAAAAAATCAAAATGAAAGGAAAACTGGGTTATTGTTGGGTGCATCAAGGTATAAAACACAAAGCAAACAACATGCAGATCTATATATAAGGAAAATTTATTGTGCCGATAATATTCATTTAGCTATAATATAAAAAATATCTAAAAATGCACTTATAATTCACTAATCTGTGTCAAGTAATTATCACATGCTTTACAAATGCTGGTGTTTGGAGAATGACTACAAAATCTTACTGCATGTCAATAGAATATTTAATGTATTGTTTCTTAGAAAAATGTTTGCTGACACTAATTTTATAGTGGTAGAAATACTAGATCATAAATTAATAAAAGACAGACTATGACATAAGAGGTATTTTTTTGACATTAGAAACAAATACTGTACATAAAACGATAAATTACGAAAATTACCCAAATATAATAAGGCATTCATCTTTTGTCACAACATGCATTATTATGTACTGATATAAGCCTGCTTTATCTAATACTTTATGTATTTTTATCTGAACCAATTGCTGTCTTAAATAAATGTTGTTACAAGTTAGCTCTATTGTTTCACTTTTTTTTCATCCGTGGTGACCAATCATCAGCGGACTGGTGGTTGAATTAAAACAAATAAATATTAGACTACATTTCCCAGAGTTCCAGTGCGGGAGCAGCCGTCGCAGCAGCACCAAACAGCAGAAGATTCCTCCGCCTCCTTCTCCAAACAGGGCTGCGGACGTATCGACGGGCCTTCCGCGACATACACACCCCCTTATTAATAACACAACTTTTAATATTCCTGCCTCCCCCTGAACGCTTAATGTCACGTTACCTAACATTTACTTAATAACATTTGTGAAAGCGGAAAGAAGAGCCCCTTCATTGCCGCGGACTCCGAAAACACGTCGGTGCTCCGACCGATCAGACTTTTTCATGTCCTCCGCCATTACAACAATGCGGCAGGCAGCATGGCAGAGGTGCGGGATGAAAAGACGCAATGGAGGTGGCTCCATAACGCTAGCAAACCACATAGAAACTCAAAATATTTAACCATAACCTATAATAAAGGTAAATACAAGACACGCTGTCCACGTTTTACATGAACAGAAAACAGATGATATAATAAAACGCGAGACTAACATCAGACCCCCCCCATCACTTTTAGCTCAAGCCACAAGCATGGCCGCACTACCCACAATAACTTCGGCTCCCTTTCAACTAATCAGCTCCCTCCACAAATGTGCGTAGACCCTTTCAAGGACATCGGTACTCGTCAGTGAAATATTTCGTTTTCGTATGCAAATTAAAGCAGCCATATGAGAGACAATATATAGATAAATAGATGTGGGATGTGCTCTGGAGCGGAGTAGCAGCGTGGTGTGCACGGAACCACGTGGTTAATGTTTGTTAGGCATAAAATACATTAGATTTTGTATAAAATGAGTAAAATACACGCCAAGAGATGTTGCACTCGCAGCATGAGACACCAAGGGGCTCATCTGCAGTATAACACCAGTGTTTGGTGTTAATTAGAGCCCGCAGCTCCCCCCGTGAGCGGGTCGTGTACACAATAACAGATCAGATCAAACATGTTGCCTCCGTCAGTGCGTGGACAGCTCTTACAATTATAATGATACTGAATGGAGCACATGTGGTTTGTATACACACCTACAAAGACCACCAATCACTTCTTTCTCCGTTTTCCTGAAATGTTGCAGCGGGGGCACCTTCTGAGCTGAAACCATGAAATACTCCATGCTTGCTTCTCGCCAGTTTGCCCCCCGCTCCAAAAAAAATAAAAATAAAATAAACCACAAAAAAATGCAGTGTCCTTAGATTAAAGGCGAACAGTTGATAAAAATCCCGTGATCCGACGTGGGTAGAATCCTGAAAGTAAATCCGGATCCCTCGTCCGTGTATTGTAGTTCTTTTTTGAGGCTACCGAGAGTTGTAATGTTACTCGACTTCCAGCTGATGGGGTTCCCTCGTTGTGTGTGGCGCTCTACCTCTCCGTCTCCCTCCCCTTTGCTTTCTCCCTCTGCAAGACCGTGTCTCTGTGTATGCGTGTGCGTGTGTTAGTGTGTGCAGCTGATCGGATTGCTTTCAAGGCGGGAAACAGCTGGTAGGAGTCACACACCGCACCACCAAAAAGCCTCCTTCCGCAGAGAGAGGAGGAGGGGGGACTGCGTGTAAACAAAGGACTACTTAGCGCTCAGAGACACCAGTAAAATCTGACAGATTTACCTTGGAAAAAATGTAAGAAAATGTTCACATATCATTTAATTACGCGGATTTAACTGTAAAAAACAACCAGTCGTTGGTTGCAAAAAAGGGAGAAGAGAAAGAGAGCAAGCTGGATTAAGTCGATAAAATAAGTATGACTGGCAGACAATTTATTTAGACAGACTTTGATTTATATTTTCTAAGTTGAAATTGTTATTTGAACTACTACGACATACTTGGACTAGTTAAAGCATTTAAGCTTACTTTACATCAAGGTTAATTCATAACCTTGACGATTTTGCTCATTTTATATAAAAATAAAGCAAATGTCATGTTTTGTGGGACTAAGACATAAGAAATTTGCAGAATGGTAATAACTTTTTAAACCTATTATACCGATGTATCATGTGAACTTCTTCACATAGACAAGCATTAATCATTAACTATCAGATGGGAGACATTTGTTTAATCACCAAATTTGCTAACATTTTGATAAAACATAACACTTTTAATGTAATAGTTCTGTTACAAAGGAGGTATAAACAAGCAATGTTTGTTGGTTTCACCAGATGGTCATTCACAATAAACCCTGGTTTGGCTTCAGGTTTCTTCCTGCTTATAGGGGACTTTTCCCTACCACCCTCACCACATGCATATATATATATACAAGCAACACTGCCGCTTCTTCTCAGCTCCATAAGGAGGGAATGTAAGGCAATCAATCTGTTATGTTTCTTCAGATAGTTGAACCAATTTGAATATTGGATTAAACTTGACCGTACTGTTTGATAACTACATCAAAAATATATCTATTTAAAAAATCCACTTCCTTATATCAATGTCATGTGAACAGCTCATTAGGTGACTTCATTTGCCGTAATCTACTAATGATCTACATTAATAGAAAGAGTAGTAGAAAAAAATATATAATATTATATATATCATATAGAAATATATGATTCTTTCTGTAGTAAATCTAGAACCTTTACAATTTTCATTGAATTAGTGAAATAACTTTAAGGATTTTGTAATATATTGAGATGCGATTATTCCACAATACGTTAATTCGGTATTAATATCCAGTATTTATTTAAATGATCAATTCATTTGAATAAGTCATATTTTACATTTTTCTTTCAATAATTTCAAATGTAATACAGCCTATATGTTGAACTGTGGCACTCTTCAAGCTCCAACCACCTGCTTTCGGCAAATGGAGAGCGAGAGCAGCCTCTGCAGGGGCGGACACTCCGACAGCTGCGATAAGTGATCAGCAGCGATCAGCTGACCAGCTGGCAGCGCTGCACAGCAACAGAGCACCAAAGGAAGAAGGACTTTTAGGGACACGCTGCTGCAGGCTGGCTGACACACTCCGCACCGGCTGTATGTTGATCAGGTGGGAGGGAAGACCTACCTGATTTAGGAGGTTCATCAGATGCAAGGACGAGAACACCAATCCTGAAAGCATAAAATGCTGTCTTTTTATACTAAATATAAAGTGAGTGCAGAAAACTGAGAGAAAACAAATGATTTAAAAATAAATCATTCAATTTATTTGTATAACGACAGTGTTTGTTCACAACACATTTCAAGTTTTCTATCTGAGAAAAGAAGAAAAAAATGGAAAAGGTAAGAAAATTACAAATATTGTTCTAAATCCTTTAGATAAAAATTACCTCTGTTCACCTTAGCTGCAGAAAGGACTGCTATCTATTCAAATGTATTTTTTTCTTATCAAGGGTATTATAATTCAATCAAATGACACAAGAAATTGATTTATAAATATTTATAAAAAAGAAAAAAAGGTTCATTTTGTTGAATTACTGATATCAGTCACACAATGTGAATGGGTGAAATGATGAATGTAAGTTTAACTTTATTTTACAATACTTCTTCATAAATAGAGCCAGAACTGTGAGGCAGGAAGGCCTGGAGGTTCCTGAATGGGACCCTTCAGACCTTTGCAATCTTAATAGTAACAGAATTAGGACATTCTTCATTGCCCTTCCTTGCATGCATCATTTTGAAAGTACCTACATCTAAAATGTTAGTTCTGTATTTTATTTCTAATACAAAGTTTATTTTAATTAAAAATACTTACGCTATCTTGGTTTTATATTTATTAAATGTTATCTAAGGATTCTTGACGCCCCCTAGTGGTATCTGGTAAGAACTGGAAGGGGGCGTCTTTTCATGGAAACTATTTTTATTAGCTGGTAAAACTGAAGTCAAGTCAAACATAAATATGAAGCATTGTTTGATGTTTATGGAAACGAGACCAGAGAGAAGAGAAAAATGCACACTTGGACTCCAAGTCCTTGCTGTACAGCTGCACACCTTTGATGTTCTCAGTGTGGTAAATCAACTCGATTAAGTGAAAATCAAATTAAGTAGCTCTATTATTTAATAGCCAGTATTAAATCTCTGGTGCAATAGACCCTATGTCAAATAGAGGATTGTTTCACTCAGTAAAATTTCATGAGATAATTAAAAGATGTATAAAAGTTTACATAAATAAGCAGAAATCAATTAGTTTTTGTTTATCTGTTGTCATTTTATTTTTATAGAAAGGTCTATGGGGGCTAATAACTTTACAGGAACTGAACAAAGCTATTCAAATGTCACCCAATGGGAAAACCCCTGGTTTGGAGGGACTAACCGATGATTTTATAAGGGATTTGCGTTTGAACTGGGCCTTGAATGTCTGAGGATATTTCATTTGGCAATTACTGCTCATCATCTCCTCAATTCAATGCACAAATCTTTATTCACTCTCATATTAAAGAAAGGGAAAGACCCGTTGGAGTGTGGGAACTATAGGCCAATAAGTATTTTGGGTCGTGATGCAAAATTATTCACGAAACTCTTTGCGTTGAGAATTAACAAAGTTACTACTACAACCATCCATTTGGACCAAGCTGGGTCTATTAAAAGCTGAACCACCGCTTCATACCAAAACGTTATCAAAATTATTTATGCAAACCCAACTAACAGAAAAATATCATTTCAATTTATACTACAATGTGGGACCAAAGAAAGTGTAACCCCAAGTACGATACTGAAAAAACTTCAGGTGGAAACAGATTATGAAGAGCTACGTTTACCGGATATGCAACTCCACCAAGAAGCTTTTACAAGCGTACAAAGCGTATCAACACTTATATCGAGCAAAGATAAAAGACCAGTTTGGGTAGACTTGGAGGGTGAAATAAATTACTGTAACTATTTTATTTCAAATTAATATTACAGTCAAACAAACCTCCCGACTATCAATCTCAACATCCTAATGTTACAGTAATGTTACTAAGAGAACCAATACCTTCTCCTGGCTATGTCTTCTGTGTGGAATAACCCAAAGTTTAAAACCAAGGGAAAATGTACTTTTGGCCAAGTTGGAACACCAAAAATATTGACAACATGAAGAGTTTTTTTAGGGTAAAATCCTACTGACATTTCAAGATGTGTAGAAAACCTATGACCTTGATAGTAAAGATTTTCAAAATATTCTACAAATAAGAGATTGCTTCTTAAAAATAGAACTGGATCAAAGCTACTTCGTATTCTGAATTCACAAAATTAAGAGAGCTACCATGTTTGGTATGTTATGTTTGGCCAAAATTATAACTATCTAGTTGAGGGCATCTTAACTCAGGACTCCAAAAGGTGTGGGAAATGGATCTACAGGAGACATTTCAGGAACAGCAGTGAAGTGCAATAGTTACAAGAAATATTAAAACCAACAAGCGATGCACAACCTAAACTAACTCAATTCAAAATTCTTAATAGACTGTTTTAGATGCCTGCAAAACTTCAAAGAGAAGGAATATGCATCTCTTGTGTCTGTTGGAGGTGCAAACAAACTCCTGGAGACATGATTCATATGTTTCTCATCTACCTTAGTCTGACCTCTTATTTGCACAGTATAAAAAAAAGTAATAGCACATTAAATCTGAATTTGACACCTTCATTATGTCTTCTAAATATTCTTTAAAAGACACTGTTATGATCTTTTTCAACCTAAATAAAACCTCTCAAAAGAGGGCAGAGAACAACAGTCTGAAAAAAAAAAACAAAACATAAAGACAGAGCAACTAAATATCATTAACGTGTTAAAAGAACATTTTATGATCTTCCATATATGTTCTATGACTTTAAGCACCAATGATCACAACAGAAAACAGAAGAAATTAAGTCTATAAAGGCCAGAAATAGTATTAATGACAGGGAGTTTTATTTGAGTTCCAGGGAAGTGTCAGAAATGGTCTCGGAATTCATCCAAGTTACATTCTGTTCCCTAAACAGTGAAATTGATATTCTACAGATAAAGAAACAATATCAGTGATCTAGCGCTGAAAACATTGAGTGATTTCATGGACCAGTAAGGGGGTGAAAGTCAGAGAATCCATCTTTAAACACATTTTACTGTCAGTCATAGAGATTTTTTTAAAAACTAGATTGTAAAGACTGATGGGAAAACTTTAAGTCAAAACTCAGATTAAGATGGACAAGGTAAATAAATATAGAGCTGAGGACATCCTTCAGTTTCTCAGATACATACAAGGGTTTTGTAAGGACTCAGGCTACATATGGCTTCAGAAATGTTTTCATAATGAAGCACCTTAAATTAGAAGAAGGAATTGCTTGAATTAAACAGTCATTGAGGCAGTGGATGCCTGTTTATGGCCATTGTCCGGCTGGCAGGTGAACCTATAACCCAGTATCAAGTGTTTTGTAGTGTCTTTTAGCATTGTCCATCAATCTTTTCAACAAAGCCTGACCAGCCTCCCAATGCTTGCTAACAGCCTGATGATGCCATCTATTTGTTTCATTGTGGGGATGGTGTGTTTGATTTTCATCCACGTTCAACTCTTTCTATGGCTCCTTCAGAATAGTGCAAATGGGGAAGGACACTTAAGCCAAAGCAGAAGTATGACAGGTGACACCATGATAAGTGCCGTTCAAATAGTAAGGCAGTAAGGAAGGAGGTAGGAAGAGAATCAGTCCCAATTTAACAAGCATCGTGTATATGTCTGTCACCTAATAACATCCATAAGGTTTAAGGCTGTCTGGATTCAGCACAGCAGTCTGGAGCTCTTCCTACCCTGGATAGTGTTTTTACTATTGGCTTTGTGAAAGTTGAAGGGAAAGGATCCAGGAACAGAAGGTAAGAGCTACAATTTGAAGTTTTCAGAAGGAGCCGAACCCTGACAATAAACCTAAACCTAACCGTTACGAAGACATACCTCACCCTAACCATAACTTAAACTTAATTTATACCTCAGCCCTAAACCCTAACTGTTTGCATGTAGACCTTAATGTTCTACCCTAGTTTAATCTGTCCAGAGCCTCTGACTCGTGTTTGCATCAGTGTTCTTAACTTTAAATGAACCTTTAATCTTTAAGCCTTGTTTTACTAAATGTTTTCTTCTTGGCACTTCTTTATTTTAACCTTTAGTCAGAAAGTCTCAATGAAATTAAAAGCATCCTGGCTTATGAATGAGCTGTTGTAACTCATCCATAAATGTCAGATTTGAGGGATGCATGTTGGAAATTCTCCAGGAAAGCTGAGAATCTCTGAAGCTTCTCCAGAGTTAACTTGGACCTCTTTAGCTGCTTCTGTCCTTAATTGGCTTCAGTTTAGGTTGCAAGCCAAATCATGCAAAACGTTTTGCTGTCATGTTGCCCATTTTTAATGTTGATTGAACTGTAGAAAGGTGTTTTTGTAACCTAATTTCTCCACAACTTTATTGTTTGCCTATCTATTCTGCATTTCAGTCTTATTTCACCTCTCATTGACTTAAAGATCAGAGTGCGCAGTTTTAATATGCATTCTTTTTTTTTTTTTTTTTGCAATAATGCAAATACTTTTAGAAAATCCTGATTACTGTTATTCCACTGAACATTGTGGTTTTATATGATACAGATTCGATGACTTTTGCACATGCTGCTGGTAGGAGAACAATAACATTGAAAACTGCGGGTTTTGCCGTTTTGGGGATCTAAGACTGATCGTGAGGACAACCAGCCAGACATACAGACAGAGGTGGAGGGATGTGAGGAGGAGGGGGGTGCTTGGAGGAAAGCCGGGGACTGCCCATGATGGATGGGCGGAGCAGTAAGCATGCGCTGAGGTGGCAGGCTCTGGGCTGGTCCTGACGGGCTGGCTGGCTGCTGGGCTCCGGGCGGATGTCTGTGTGCGTCAGACGGCGGTGGGGGGAAGCTACCATCAACAATCAGCGTCTCCGAAGGAGAAAAAAACGCATATAGGAGACGCGGGGCGCTGAAAAGGAAACCCAACTAACCCTAACCTAACGCTGGCATCTGGAAAAGCACCGACAAGAGAAGGGAGACGATCCTCCCACATCCAGCCCCACACCCCGTCGCCAACCCGCCCTGCCTTTTTCCCTCTTCGACCACTTCGTGCCATCCCTCTGGTCCGACCACCCCATAGGAAACCCCCGTCAGACCAGCGCTGCCATTAAGCGCAGCGCTTTGAATCTGGGAAGAGCTCCTCCCTGCGCTGTTGATGCACGACCAGAGCTCTTGGTTTTTCAGCCTATGGGTTGTGGTGTTTACACTTTTCTTTAACAGGTTTCCAGCTGTAGTGTGACATGCAAACATCAAGGGGTCATCCCATAGATCGGCTGTGATTTAAACCACCGGCTGTCATATAGCCGGGGCTGAGCTCTCCTCTAAGCTTCAAAACAACTCCGACAATGGTCTTAGTACAGACCACCTTAATAAACACTTAGTAATAATCTCCAAAGACCTGTCAGCTCAGTTGGATATTTCGGTTCCATCGAAGAAGCACAAGACAAAACAAACAACTGACAAAGAGTTTGATCTGAGAGGACTCGGGAAGTTCTTGCTCTGAAGGGAGACGTGGATTGGACCGGAGACATTCGGCCATTTCCACGGCATTTTCGCTGTTAAGGTAAGCCATGATCGACCCTTTCCTGCATGCCATTTGTGCATGTTGCGTTCACTGTCCACGCTGAGAAAAAGCACGAGTTTAAACAAGGCAGTGACCTATTTTTCAGCGCAAAAGTCCCCCCCCCCTCCGCCCGCAGTGCTCCATACTGTCATTATCAGGGCTGGTGGTTGGTTGCAAACGCGCTTCTGCCAGAGGTGTATATATCAGCGTCGCTTTCAACATCAGGCCAATCCTTTTTTTAATGCACACACCATTCACTCCCACAGTGACCCATCAGGGGAAAAAATTATCATGTCAAAAATGATCCCTAATATTTTGAAGCCCATCACATGCAGATGGCCAGCTGTTGTTGCAAGACATGTTCCCCTGAGCTTCTCACCACATTTGATAAGAAGTTCAGTGTCTGCAGGTTATTTATTTATTTTTTTTTGTTGCTATTTAATGTCGTGGTATATAGGTAAAACTGTTATTATTATGCTATAGCCATACTGTAGCCTTCTTTTTATATTTTACTGGAATCATTTTGGAGCATTTTATAATTTTCTTCCAGGATTGTTTCGCCTTATCTACAATTCCATCCAGTGACGGTTTCAGAGAATATTCTTAGGGGTGGCCAGGCAGGGACCTATGTGCACTGAGAGGTGACTTAACACTGATAGATAGCAATAACATTTTAGGATCACTCTATGCTGATCTGTAAAAAGAACAGGAAATTGAATATCATCCATATTTTCCAAATAACTTACTGAAAGACTGGATTTTCATCAGTCCTTTGCCTGTAAAGCTTTTTTACATTTGTGCCGTTTAGATTAATGTATGGTTCTACGTAACATATACATTAATAGGTTGAGCAGAATATTTTTTGTGCTGTATTTTTGTTGTCAATTTGGGTTCATTTACTAAAAAAATGTCAAAATAGGACATTCCACCTGATGGAATCACTGCTGCCAACTTATGGTTTAGAGGATAACTGTTTGTCCCAGAGGGGTGAATTACATCCACATGGGAACAACAAGTCACCTGGTAGGGGTGGGCATGGTCCCCGTGGCACCTTCTTTTGGTCCCCTTGTTCTGTCATCAATTGCAATGACTTTCTCCTTTCCAAGAGGCAAAAAAAGCATCCCCACAGCATGATGCTGCCATTACCAGCTAGTAAGCCAAGCTGCTCCTGCAGTAGGCCTGCATTTGCAGCAATTTAATTAGAAAATAACAATTGAATCCCAGCAGAAAGTAAATCAAAAGCTAAATTGAGTTTTCTTTACTTGGGTGAACTATCATGCATAATTCCTTAAATGTACCAATATTTATTAGCTGGATCAGGAGAATTATTGTCTTCCCTTTTAAGATTTCTTTCAAAATTCTTATGATCTTTTAAAGCAAGTCTTTTTTTCACTGTGTTGTTTGGAATTTGCAACATCCCTTTGGAAGGTTTATTGTGAAATCCTTGGGTACCAAGGATGTGCTCCTCTTAATGAATTTGATAACAGGGGAGCACTGCAAGCCAGCATCCATTGCTGTGGCTATTTAGCCATTGTCTATCTTTAGCTACCAAATCTATGTTGTTATGGTTATTTTTTCAATAGAATTTAAATATTATTCAGATAAAGAGCAGTGTTTAAAAAAAAAATTCTAGAGGAAAATTAATTCCTAAAAAGACAAATTAATAATAAAAGTATTGTTCGTAAACAAAGGTCCTAAAAGTTCAGATTTTTTAAAAAAAGTATGTTTTTAACCAAATGCTTAATGTTTTTTAGGTGCTTTTTATAAGATGTCAGAGATGGTGCAAGAGTGACTGGAGGTTTCTCTGGTTATATTTATTACAAGTGCTATGCTGTAGTACTCTTGTCTTACATATTGCTGCACACCACTATTCAGCTGACTTAAAGAAGGCTTTTACGCTTTTTCCTCACTTACAAGAAATATTTTTTAGGCTATTTCTGAAATATTTCTATTAAAAAAATAAAACAAACAGTCTTACTGACTTACTCTTCCAGATGCGGGGTAAATATCATATTCTCACATTGATGTACTTTTTCCTGTGCATTCACATTTTGAAATTCAATAATCTACCCAATACTGCGACCAGACATAAAAAACATAGACTGTTTATTAATTTTTCTTAATGTTGCCACAGCTAGTGCTGTGCACTAGCATGCACAGCTTGAATCCTAAATAGTTGTTTTACTTTGGAAAAAGGAGCTTAACTCCTGTTTTGTTTTTTCACATGATGGTGCTCCAATTCACTAGACAAATCAAGCACACTGCTGTGCTACTCTACAAAGAGCAAAAACACGAAACCAAATGTTACCAACAGATTGTTATAAATATTTACCATGTTACCAAGAAATCAGTATTTTAACTAAAGGTTACCATACCAGATGGTTGATACTGGCCCATTAATATATGTCAACTACTGTGACTGGACCCAGTTGGTATCTCTTTATCATCACTGTTCAGCACAGCTCCAAGCTACATGAGGCAGTGTGGGGGGTAAGAATGAACACAGAAAGGGGGCCTAGATAAAAAGGCATTTCTCTCCAATTAAGCAATTCTTCTGTCCCCATGCCTAATTGTGCAGCCTACTGGGACACGGTTTTACGATGGACCTTCTCCCCATTGGCTGCCTCCATGGGTCTATTGTCCAGGAAGATGCCAGGGGAGAGAACCGACTACAGAGCCAAGGCCGACCTAACAAAGCATGTGCTAAAGGGAAATAAGGACCTGATCACTAAGAAGGTTGCTGTGGGCATCATGCGAGGGATCAGATTAAGAATGATTAGAATATTTACGTATTGATAGAGTTTGTTTCCAGACATATCACTCTATACCTGGTTCATCTGGTAAAGAGAACTCCATTTTTTTCCTTCCCTTTTTGCAAGTTCTCATGGTTTTATCCTGAAATGTGTGTGCTCCTGTAAACAAAAGAGATGCACACATTAACAGCCTGCAATCAGGTGATGAACAGCTCAGTTGTAGGTCATCCATAATGTTCACCTAAGAGAAAGTCTGAGGTCAGACGGTCATCCATAACTACACAATGGACACCGTCCATTCAGATGTCCATTAAGTACCAACTGTGTATGTTTGTCTCGAATAAAGGACATATGTGTATTTTAGCTGACAGCTTTCATTGATGCATATTTTCTTGTTGTAAATTCATACTTCTCCACATGTAGACCAGGTCTTAGTCCAACCCTCTCTCCACCATTCCTGCTTAATTTGGGTTCTGCTTGAGGTCTTTTTGTTAAAAAATATTTTTTATATTTTATATTTTTTCCTCTTCATGAGGATGCAGTCCAGTTAATTCCTCCATTTTATGGACCAGTAGATAAAAGCTTTCAGCAATGTCTTTTTCTAAGAGTTAAGCTAAGGGCGTTGCTATTAACCCCCTTACTTAATTTTCCCTCTGTCTATAGATTGCGCCCCATGCTTCTACTGTATGACATCATAGAGCTGGGGTCTAAAGCTGTAAAAGGGAAAACAGCTGTTGTATTTTGGTGGAAAAAAGGTGGACCCTAAGTGTATTTTCCTGCTTTAGAGAACAAGAGGTGGGCAGTATACCACCGTATACCAGTATGTGGACCAACAACAATTCACATGGGTTTAATTCACTCTTGCTCCAAACTTTAAGACTTTAAAAAGGGATGTTAGATTTTTTTTCGTTGTTGAATCACAACTATGTTGTGAGTACAGCATCAAAATTAGGGAAAGAGCTAGAGACCAAAACAAAAGCAAAACAATGTTTTTAAAATAAAATAAAAAACTGAGGCAGACTGCTAATTATCTGATCAGACGTTCAAAAAATGAAAACCCAAAGCAGAGCATCAGTAGTCAGTAAAAGGGGCTAAGGACTTATCCCACTGCTTTTGTTGATTAAATTAATAATAAATAAATACATAAATACAACTGGCTTGCTGCTAGTATTTCCAGTAGGATGAAGTTTTTCTGTCCTTCATCAGACACGAGATAAGTCCTGTTGAAACAGTCAGTCATCTCTGCACAGTCTAGAGCTCCACTGTCGTCAAGCTTTACTGAAATCCACAGTAAACATCTCCAGTGGGATCTTTTTTGCCATTCCAGTAATGTTGGAAGCTATCAAGACATTCCAAGTCAATTACCTCTTTTCTGTCTAACGGTCATCTATGGTGCTTTAAACTTGCCATATTTGAGGCATTGAAGATTTGGTCTTTGAACACTTTTTATTTCTCTAAACGCTTCTTCCAAACATATGGATCCACGTCACTGGGCTGCAGGGATCAGAAGGGATCTCAAAAGTCAGTTGGATCTTCCCGTTCAGGACAGGAAAAAATCTTCACCTTCACCTTTTTGTCCAATAACCATCTAGAGTTTTTAGAAGTAGTTCTTTAAGAGCTTTGCTTGTACATCTTAATATTTATACTGCTTTCAAAGACAGAAAACCTTTTTCCCTTTGCCATCAGGGGTCACAGAAATGTAAATATTGAACAGAAAATAGAACAATTTATTTGTAGATGTAGCAATTTTTTTAAGGCTAAAGTTATCGTTTAGTTGATGAATAAACTATTTGGAGTTCAATACTCCTTTCGATTTGTGTTTTATTTTTGCCTTTTGAAGCCACTTAAAAGTGCCGGAGTGCACCAGCCTTTTTATGCAGTGCGGAGTGAGGAAAAAGCATGTTTATCAGTCAAGCAGAGGAGCTGTGGAAAATCGCAATCGACATGTTAAGTTGTTCAAACTTGCAAAGCCACTTTGAGTGCTTGAATTCATATCTCAGAGGGGTGCCATAGCTGCTGCGGATTACGATCAAGCTAAAAGGCAACTGAGCTGCAGGGGACTGAGGATTATGGTGGTAAGTGAATGAGGCCGCATGCTGGGAAAACAAGGCACCTGATACACACTTGCATCAACCTTCACATGGATGCAGAATATTTTATTTAGGGTTGTTATGGAGCTGAATTTCTTATGATTTTACATAAAGACAGGTAAGAACTGCTTTGAAAATGCAGTTTAGTGCATAACAATTGACTAAAAAAAGCTTGACTTGAGTTAGTGAGGTGTGGGGGGGAGTGTTTCCAGATGATGCCAAAGTTTGTTTTGTATTCAGTCAACAAGCTTATGCGTATTTTAAGGATTTACTGTCGGTGATGTGTGTTGCCAAACCTTTACTGGTAGCTGATCTGACAAAAACCCCATAAACCTCAAATATGAAAGTGTCAACGTGACTCAACTTAAAGTCACCTGAAACACGGTTGATTTAGAGGCAGTAGCGGAAATAACACATCACTTTTTGTACCATCATTGCTCTTGTGTATAATTATTGCTAAAAGTGTCATTGCAGTTGACAGAATCACCCCTTGGGTGGGCATTCGGATGTGTTCATGAGGCGATGCTCCGGTTATTGAATCCATACGTTAAAAATAGTCTGAACGGATGCAGCGAAGGGCTTGACTCATGCTAACTTGGAAGCTGAAAGACACCAGCGCATACCTCCTCGTCGCCTGGCTGGCGTGGCTCACGCACCGTGCATTTTTCTCCAGTTAAACTGTAACCACTAATCACCTCACAGCCTTGCTGTTTCCTCTCAGAGCAGACGGTTCCTGGGTCCCCATGGTCGGTCAAAAGTGTCTGAAGCTCTTCCTCCTTATATCACCTGTGTGGGGCATCCAGAGTGAATACAGGGGTCTTGCTTCTAATAGCAAAGATTAGGAATCAGTTCCTCAGCTTCAAGTCTAGTGGCCTGCAGTTCCAAAATAAACACAGACAACTCTGTGTTTGACTCCAACTACCCCACCCAGGCTTTTCTAATTTTTAAAGTACTTTCTGCACTCCCAGCTCAGTGATCCTCATGAGAGAAAATTAGGCAGAAAACATCTTTAGACAATATGCAGAACACGTCTGGCACAACATGCTCCTAAAGAGGCACAGTTGAACAAAGAATAAGTGAGCAAAATGATGACATAAAAGCATAAAATTAATGTGAAGGAGCTGAAGGAGGGAAGTATGCTTTTGATTGGTGGTTTGGCCTTTCCAGAGGCTTGCAAAAATGTTCATACCCTGTTAATGTTTTCATTGGTTTTGGCAATAGTTGGTGCTATTAAATAGGAGCATGGTTTCACACTGTTATCACACTGTCCGAGCAATCGTTCTCTGGTTACTGTCCCAAAACAACATGCAACAGAGTTCACTTTCATTTAACTTTTCGGCTTTTGCATCTTACAAAAAATGCTGACATATTTTAACTATATTCTATGAGCTGGACCTAACACAAAGTAGTGCATAAACTAGAAATATGAAAAGTGTGGCCTACATTTGTATTAAGCCTTTCTAATAGACTTTATAAAACCACCAATTGCTATAATAAGAGCTGAAAGCCTTTTGGACGTGTCTCTACTAGATTCTTATATCTAAAAAGTAGATTTATATCCATTTTTCTTTGCTCATACTCAATCAGAACGGCGGGAGAACATTTGCGTAAATGAATTTTAAATCTTGACACAGATTCGTAATTGGATCGATGGCTTTACTTTGACTAGGCCATTCTAACACATTGGTATTCTTTGATCTAAACTACTTGTTGCTCTTGCTGTATATTTTGAGAGTAGGTCTTTTTGGAAGTCCTTTGCAGCCCGATACCCATATTATCCCAGGATGGTCATGTTTTTAGCGCCATCTGTCTTCCAAACAGATATTAGCACTATGGTGCTGCCACCTCCCTGTTTTACCATGGCGATGGGGG
>JAUZNJ010042480.1:0-27792 GCA_034780135.1 Jordanella pulchra | reverse complement strand
TTTAGCGCCATCTGTCTTCCAAACAGATATTAGCACTATGGTGCTGCCACCTCCCTGTTTTACCATGGCGATGGGGGATTCGGGGTCAAGTGCAGTGTTAGTTTTCCTCCACATAGTTTTTTTTTTCTTTTTTTTTTCCAAGTAGTCCACAAAGTTAAATTTATCCCTGATCTGATCAGATTAACTTTCCCATTTGTTTGTTCTTTAATGTTTTCCAACAAACCTCTGAGGCGTTTCACAGACAGCTGTGTTTATACAGAGATTCAATGACACACAGGCTGACTGTTTTCTAGGTATCTTCTGAAGCTTATTAGAAGAGCTTGATTTCATTTAATAGCAGCTAAATGTGTGCCAAACTTTTACAATTTTTATTATGTAAAAACAATCGAAAAAAATAAACCCTATAAGCTTCTCTGTATTGGACTAAATATGAACATAATAATATGAAAGTTTAAGGGGAACAAATACCCCAAGTAAGTATCTGACAGTAAAATTAGATCAAGTTTTACAGATTTTATATGCTTTGAAGCTTAAACCCAAAGCTACATTTTCAGTAGAAACCCAGCTGGTTTGGATTATTATTTACCCACTTGGTTAACTCCCCGGATTCTCTTGTATACCCTAAATAGCTCCACGGCAGTACGGTATAGCTGAGGTATGTATGTGCATGATTACTTGTTTGACGGGGAAAGAAAGGGAGGAGTCGGATGAGAAGGGCTCTATCAGTAAACACTAGTGTGGAATTACTCACTGGAAGGAAGAGATGAGGAGTGGGATTGATGGTGGGACTTTTCTTTTAGACAGGGGGATGAGGGAGAGATGGGTGAGGTATGTTGGAGATTCAAATAGAGCTCAAGTCTGGGCCTGGGCCCCAGCTCTCTGTCTGGGCACATCCAGTCCTGTCAGCAGTCCTGTCAGCTAACTTCCAGACTTTGTCCCCCCCCCCCCTCTTAAAGTCTCCGCCTCTCTTTTACCTATTTGAATTTCTTCCCTTTCCATATAAGCCCCCCACCCTGCTTCATGAGTAATGAGTAAATTATATAACAAGCTGTCCTTTCTATAGATGTTGTAAATGAGAGAGGAAGCAAAAACAAAAAAAAAAAAAAAAAGAAAAGAAAAAAAGCCTGGCTTGTGAGTGTTTACTTTCTTGGTGGTGGTTTGGAGATGTTTCCAGCACTAACTTAATTCATATGTACTGGAGTTTTCTTGAGAAGTAGCCTTATGTAATTTGGAAAGGTTTTAAGTTTGAGGTTGAATTTCAAGGCGTGTTCTGGTTAAGATGCTCTAAGAAGCAGCCTCACTGTTTTCATTTTGGTTGCTAAAGGTACAGCTGAAACCAGATATACAGTATGAAACCTTTTTTTCTTTTCTCCCTGTCTGACATTAATTTGACTAAGTCAGTTCTCTTTCAGGTCAGGATGGATTACCTAAATTAAACCTAGTTGCTACAGGCCAGTTAATTTATTGACGAATCAAAGGAAATCAGGCTAAATGTCAGGAAAAGAGTTGCAGACTTTGCAAAACTAAAGTAAAAGACCTTGGGAATAGGCTTTGCAAATGTGCTTTAAGATAAACACCTTAATTTTTGGGAGATCTATCCTGTGTTTAAATGAAGTTAGCCTTGACACTTTTGGCCATAACCACAACAGGTGTGTGCGAGTACAGGGAGGCCTACAAATCTCATTCACTTACACTAGTTCTTTTACAAGGAATGAGTCCAGAAAACTATTGAAGGATGGTGAAAATATTAGATCCAAATCACATAATTTTAAGTTAATTCTACCAAATACCAAAGAGATGTCTTCAAATGAAAGAATTTGATGGAACATAATGGAAACTATATTCATTTCATAGTTGTTGATATTCTGGCATTAAGTAAATAATATTGGAGTAGGTTAACTAAGATTTTTGGCAAACCTAAATTATCCTAGTTTTAATATCAAAGCAGGACAACATAGTTAAGTTGCTTTTTTCAACTCTAGAGGAGCTTAAATATTTGTTTTTCTTTGCCTAAAGACACTCCTTATTCAAATATAAATTATTTGTCTTAGGGAAGACTTTAAAGGAGTTTTTGTTTTGTTTTTTCCTGACCTGTAACATTAATTCAGGATCTCTGTTAAAGTCATGACTGTTATAAAGTTTTTTATTTCCTGACTGCGTTATTAGGTCCTGATGTTTTACAGCGTAATAATCAGGAATCGGTTTCAGATTCTTCTTCTTGCTCATTTTCAGGAGATCACACAAATTGGAAATGTCAACCAATTTAAACCAAGAGTCTAAGTGGTGCTCCGTTTTGCAACATTATGATCCGACCATGTCTGCTGCCATCTCAGCCGCCCCCCCCATCTGTCCCTTTACATCTGTCTCCTCTCTGCTCTCTTTTTGCTGTTTCTCTCTTTTGGATGGAGCCACAAAAGATGAAAGCTGCAAGGTGGAGCTTGTTACTTAGTGGAACCAGAATACAGGAATATGGCAAGGGAGGAGAACAAGACGAGGGATGCAGACAAAGAGAAGGAGAAGATGTATAAAAATGGTCAGATTGACCTTGTCTCTTTGTCAGTGAGGAAGACGATGCGATGGAGAGGCAGAGGTTGCTTAGAGAAAAAAGGGGCTATGGTTAAGTTGGAGACCTAATAAAGAAAAGACATGAACTCTGTTTAAATGTATCATCAGATGAAAGAGATATCAAGCTGAAACAAAGACAATATAAAGGGCACACCTCAAGTTTAAAGCAGCAGCAGGAGTCTTGGCATTATACGACTCCCAAAAATCAGACATCTCACCCCCATCTCTACTAATTGCTCTTTTCTGCTTTTGTATTTCTTCCTTTTCCTGCTTTCCTCTCCTTTCAAATGCTTCATATTGGAAGTGCTGTCCTATTCCTCCTCCTATGAAAACATTTGTAATTACGTTTAAAAATCATTTCCAAAATTGAAACTCCTTAAACTTCTTCATTTTTTTTAACTCAGAAGAAGCGCTCTTTGAGGATGCCTGATATTTCACATTCAACTAGTTTCATCTTCCATCAGGAAACCTAAACTTGCAGCCAGAGCTCCTGTACAATGATATTGTTTAGACCACAATATTTCTATGCAATAGAATAGTCCATACTTGCCCAAACTTAAGCCAAAAAGCAGAACTTGGGACAAGACTTGAAAATGTATAACCTTTGAAAAGAAGTGGTTTGAATTCTTTGGTCAGAGACTGCAACCAAATTTGCAGACAACCAGAGCACAGGGGTCACTGAGTCCTAAAACAAAGGTTGGAGGTGCAGGTTTGGCTGGAGGTGCAGGAATTTACTAAAAGGCTTTTGAACTTCAAGGAGTTTAAAACTATATAAGTACTTCAACATTAACCAGGTTAAAAGTGATTGAATTCTGCTTGAATAATGGTTTCTTGCACCTTGACGGGGACTATCTAAAAATAAATCCAGATTAGGGAAATGAAAGGCTGAAAAGTTTCACAGCTGCTAAGATAAGCTTCAACACCTCATGCTTCGCCTCAGCCTCCTGGAGGCCCTGTTGCATAAAGCTGCAGCTGAGATCATATTACTGCAGCTATTGAATAAAAAAGACCTGCTTCCCAGAGATTTTCCCAGCGTTCACTCTGTTTATTGAGTTGCAAGCAAAGGGAAGGTGGCTCAGGTCGGCATGTCGGTGTGAAAGAGGTTTGTTTCTCATGTGTGTGGTGCCATAATATCCGCGTCCAGGAAATGACTGTGAGACAGACTTCGCCCCTCCCAAAGCTGGAGCGGTACCACAGTATTCTGAACTGGCCTGAACTCCACAGAACACACTAAAAGCTGCAGGTCTGCTTAATCTGTTTGGTTAAATTCTAAGAGCTCAGTCTACTGCATCCTCTCAAGCTATTGCTTTTAAAGTCTAAAACTTGACTTGGGTGTTTTAAAAGTGATGTGCAGAGTTTGTTTTTAGTGTGTTCTGAGTGAACTTGGTATTTTAAAGATTAAAAAAGGTGTTGGTTCTTTTCAATCCTGACCTCACCTTAGGCTCATTGCTGGCTCTTTTAGAGGCGATCTGATTCTATCTGGTAAAGCGCAACTGAACAGGGTTTGTGTGTACCTCTTAAGTGTTTGTGTACAGAAATACCTCACAGGTGCTCCAAATCAATTCAAATAAAACAGCTTAACAGCATTTAGAGTTCCTTAAATGTCTGCGATCTCGCGATCAGCCTTTTTTAAAATGAATTTCCTTTAATAAGATTGAATGGGCATGCCTCCACCGTTAAAGAATGTGGCGTACTGCTGTGACCACGCACTGTGCTAACCCCTTATTTGCTCTGCCCAAACAGAGTAAGATGGAGGAAGGGAAGTTTTTGAAGTGAGGTACCATCACCATAAATATTTTTTTATCAGACAGTGAGCGTGTTCGGTGTGGGAGTATAAGATTGGTGTGACTTCCAGAATCCACTTCCAGGAATCCCAGGGAAATAGATGCAGACGGTTTGGAAGCAGATGAGGACGGACTCTTTCAGTGTTTTCTTTTAAAGCCTGTAACGGGTTTTCTTCTAGTATTCCTATTATATACAGCTTAGTGTATTCTTTCCCATTTTTTGTGTATTGTTTCTTCTCGTAGATGTCTAAGTGGACCACAAGTGGAAAAAACAAACCAAGATGGTATTTAATTTTAATGCTGTCAAGGTAGTTTACTGTTTCCAGTGCAATACAATAGATTATTTTTACAAATCCCTCAGAATAATTCTTTGAAAATGATCGTTCAACATCAGCATTAACTAAAACAACTGTGATTATAATTGTTAACATTATAATGTAGCCCTACCTGTACGAGCTGATGTCTGTATGTTTTGGCCCTTTCTCCTCCTACAAAGTAAATTCTTCATCCCATTCTTGTTTATTTTACAATGATTCAGTCCAAGATTTTCCACATGTTTACTACAAGCCTTGTGGGAGAAAAATGTAAAAACACTTTTTATTGCTTTCTGTCTTAACTTCCAAATTTGCGGCGTGCACAGCTGTTGCCAGATGATCCTACCTGATCTGTGCCCCAACAAACTTAATTGCGAAGAAGTTTTTCTTTGAGGAGGATGCACATTTAAATATAACTTGAATTTCTTAGGACAATAATGCTAATGTGGTGTGAGTCAGCAGGAATGACAGCGTTGAGTGTGGGAGTAGCGGAGAGCTGTCGCTTCCTGAAATCCAGCTCCAGCAATCCCAGCAAAACAGACACAGCTGGTTTGTGGGCTGATGAGAGCTGAGATGTTATGTTGTTTGATCATGGGCTGAATTTTTTTCCAAAGCTTCTTCCAGAACATTTAAGGCAATTTACCCCCCCACCACACACACACACACACACACACACACACACACACACACACACACGCACACACACAAACAACGAACCATTTGATCATAAACAAAATCAGGTTTGCCAGCAGTTAAGTTCTAGAGCAGCAGCATAGATTGTAAACTTTTCATTACGGTTCTTTTTACCAGATCTCCCACTATGAGCTCGCACAGCTTCAGACTGTTTTCCTCTTTCTCATACTGGCTTTGTTCCCTATTTTCTCTCGCCTCCCATCTTTTCCCCTCCTGTTGCTTTCCTGCCGAGCGTGCTGTGGATACGCCCCTGCTTGGCTGGTGAGCAAACTCCAGACCCTAAGATTGCACGCAGAAGTCAGAGGATTGCATCACTGCCTGTGAAGGGAGAGGCCACAGGATTCGATGAGAGGGAGAGGACGGGTGTGTGGGTTTGTGTGTGTGTGTCAAGAAAAAAGACGGTAGAGATAGACGTAGTGGGAGTCTCTGAGGAGGAAAAGAAGACAGAGGTAGAAGGGACTGGGGATATAGCCTGAGAAAGTGAAGGGGAAGTCAAGAGGGAGCAGAGATGAGGTGTTTTTTTTTTATTTACATGGAAGTGTGGTCTCCGTCTCCGTCTCTTCTCCTTCTCCTGAATGTTAGCTATAAAGGGTAAGGAGACAAGCTAATTTTTCTCCCTGTGGAGGCTGATGTGAACTCTCAAGCTGAAGGCTTTTTATAGAGCCTTTGCACCCTAATGTTTCTATACAACAAACTGAGTAGAAATTTATCAGAAGGAAAGTATGCAGCACCAACAACTTGGCTTTAGTTTGTTGTGAACTTGGTTCCATTTTTAAAGACCAGAAAACGATATCAGATTGCCAACAAAATGTTGCATATCTCCCTTGTGTTTTATTGGCATAAGAAAACTAATGGCTCTGACTGAATAATGATCCAGCATTTTCATTTAATGTAGCAGCAGATGCAGTGTGATCTCCAGCTGAGCCTGGCTTCCTCTTTTTAAGACATGTCAAAAAAACTCTAACACATAAGCATTGTAACCTAAAGATAACATGTGTACACACATATGCACTATTCCTTTGAAATTTACTACGTACTACTTATATGTTGCAGCAATGACCTGATGATGACATCACTTAATCTCATAATGTACTGTGCAGACCCTTTGTCTACGCTTATGAAGATTGGATCATCTCACCGTTGTGACTGATACAACTAGGCAAAAGTTAAAGTCTTTACACCAAAAGTATCCCTAATATTTTGGAAGTAATATTTATTGCTTACTTATACGCTGAACGCTTCATTCTGTGAATACACATTCCCATATCTAGAAAACAAGGAAACTTCTAAGGGTTTTTTTTTTATAGTGTAAACCAAGGATTCCCAAAGTGTGGTGCGGGGTGCCACTAGGGGGTGCGCAAGATGAAAAATGTAATGGCAGTCTGATAATTACACAGTTCGATTTCTTTTCCTCCCACAATACAGATATGTAAATAAACATTCCTTTTGTAAAAGAAATTACATTCAAACTGTAACCGTAATAAATAAATAAAAATGTGTTCACAGGAAAATTTATTTAATTTAGAAGAAGTCTTTTTCTACGCTTCATTTTAAGATGCAGTAAAGAGGAAGTCATTTTTCTATACATTGTAGCACACAGCTAGTCTGTGGCCTCTACTTTAAACAAACAAACAGTGCTGCCCATGGTGCTGTGACTCTGAACCGTAACACTGATTGGAGGTACGTCAACCCGGCTGAGATACAGAAGGGGGTGCGTGGCTAAAAATGTTTGGGAACCGCTGGTGTAAACCATTTATAACTGACCAGCGCCTCTATGCTGGGTAACTTCAACCTTGATAAAGATCCAGTAGTCTACAATTAATCAACATTTTTTTCTCGTCTTCAATCTAAAGTAATAGCTTTCTTTGTGAGATAACAAAATTTACTCTTTGTGTTTTGAGGTTCCTTTTAATTGTTTATAAAAGTGATGCAATAAATTAAGTGATCCTTGATAAGGCTCACTATAAGAAAATAACAATAATATTCTACACTTTTAGACTTAAACCTTTTAATTTGTGTTGTTTTTGTTGCACAACTTAAAACAATAAAACTCAAACTATATTCATATGTGTGAAAATGTATATCTCAGCATGTTTTTCTTGCCTATAATTCTTTAACATTGAAATGTACATCTGAACCAGTTTGTTACATTTTAAAGGCTATTAGCAGCTCTAAGCAAGCTCTCTTCCTTTCTCTTACTGTAGTCTCCCTTTGACAACAAACCACAAGTGCGACCCACCCTCCTTCCTCGGCTGCTCCCTCCCTCCTGGCACCTTCCCTCCTTCCCTGCCTTCTGCCTGGAATTCCTCCGTGTCTGAAAGCTCTGGCTGGAGGCCATCAGTAGCTCACTCAGAAGCTTCCTGTTGCACTTTCTCCTTACTTTACTTAACCTATTCCTCCCTTTTTCTTCTTTTCCTCAATTTTTCTGCTTCTTATACTTATGTTTTCTACTTTTTTTCAGTATTTTTGGACAATTGTTAAAAGAATTACGTAGTAGCAGTTTTGAACTGTGATAATACACACATCTGTCTCCATCTTTTTCTCAGTATCCCAGCCCTTATGAATCCAGCAGTCCAGATACTGTGTCTTCCAGCCCTTTCCTGTGGGGCAGCATACAATCTACTACTTAATACTGACTAAAATTCAGTATATTTGCAATAAGGTTCAAATTTGATATTTAAATTAACAGCATGAACAGTAAAAACTTGGAAAAAGACTTTGAATCCCCATTAAGTCTCTTAAAAAGGGAATTTTTAACTATTCTTTTAATGCAGTGTTAAGATGATGAGAGAAAAACCCCTACATGTGTGGCAAGAATTAAAGTGAAAAATCGAGGGAGAGAAAGGGAGAATGAAAGGCCAAATGAAGAAGGAGTGGAAACAGAGGTTTCCTGTCTGAGAAGGAGGTTGAATGAGGATGACAAAAGCAATAAAAACATCTCAGCTGTTTGTCTGTGTGTGCTGTGAGTGTATGCTGGGTGATCCAGGAGACATGAAAGATGCAGGTGGGTTTCTGTGCCATCAGAGGTGGGGTACTTGGCAGCTGGTACCTCTAGACAGATCAGTAACCACACAAGAAGCAGTAAAACATTGACCCCACCCCTGACCCCGTTTACTGGCTTTGAAGAGTTGTGAATCTTCCGGTTTGTGATGAATCCACAAAAGGAGATTTGTTGTAGTGTAATCATTTCTGAACATAAGCTTATTTGGAAAAGTACCTCCTTTATTTACTCTTGGCCTGAGTTGCTTTTGTAGAATCCAGCTGGTAGAGGTCAGAGGTCATGACTTACCCACGCCTTAGTCATTTATCTCTTACCCTATCTTTCCACCTGTTTAATGGCAACACCAGCAGGTCTAGACATAATGACTTCCAGGTTTTTACATATTACTGCTAAAACCAGCAAGGTAGAGAACATTTGTCCCTTTCCTTTTACATCCGTTCTTCAGCCTCCTCAGTGCTGCTATCAAGAATATTAATCGTGTTCTTGACATGCCCATTTCTGTATTTTGGTATAAAAGGTTCTGCTTTGCAGGAATTCCTGTCGTACTCTACTGAGGGAGTTTTTTTTTCTATTCAGATAAGGCCTGTTTCCACCACAAAAACATTTCCTTCCTTTTTGGTTCTATGATTACTCACTGCATTTCCTTAGGCAATAAAAACCTCAAAACAGATCACATGATTAAAGATTTAACGTAGCAAAAAAAGGGTAATCATTTTCCATTTACCTGAAACCTTAAGTTTTGTGTTGTGGAGGGAGAGCAAGAAACATATTTAATCGTTAGTCATTTTTTGAAGATTAATACACTTTGTTTTTATAGTTTAAAACTCACCTACAGCTCATATTTTTAGTTCCTGTTAATAGCAAAAGATATCAAGTTATCCACATATTTTTTAAGACGAAAAGAGGGATTCAAATATTTTGTCCAATTAGTATTGAAAGTTTTCAAAAATGTACGTTCAGAAGCATAATCCTTGTGGATCCTTCACGGGTTTTTAAGAATGCAAGTCACTGCTGGTGTGGTTGTATTTTATTTCTCTGGATATGTGTATGAGATACTTGTTGCTGTCTCCATCTTCTTCTGACTCTAAAGTGAATATATTTCCGATGGAAAGTGTAAGCGCTGTAAAACGGTCCCACAACTATGGCTGGAAAACACGAGATTAAACATTTCCACGTACATCTATTCTCTGTTCCTTCTGTTGCTATAAAAGCTAGGAGACCTTTTGCCATTCTCATCTCATATGTCATCTTGGATTATAGACAAACAAACATTGATTGTTTGTTTTTTTTTTTTTTGCTATTCAGGTGATTCACAGGCTTCTTTTTGATCAAAAATGAAACTACAAAAATATGTCAGGCGTTGTGGAGCATTTAGAATTGTATCAGAACACAACACTGCAAATTTTAACAATTGATCCGTTTTTTTATACTTGAGGAATGTATATAATCTTTGTTGGTTAAACTTTAAATAAGTTCTTTTAGCCTAATCTCTCTCTGGCAGATGTTACTAATAATTTTATTGTTATTTTGATTTTTATTTTCATTTCTTATTAGAACTATTGCAAGGTAATTCTCATTAGTCATTCCAGGTTTTTGAAAATGAAGCTGCTTGACTTGGCCAGGAGCCTCGACCACGGGTGGATTTTATGAATCCTTTTCTAACTTTGAACATGTTTTGCTTTTTTCTATTAGTAATTGTAAATTTTAACATTGATCTTGTATAATGAATTATTTAATAATTAATATGCATAGTTTTTTGTTTACTTTGTTTAATTAACATTACATTGATTTAACCTTTAAGCCTACCCTTAATTTAATAAATAAATTGTATACAATCTGAAACAACTTTTTTAAGTAGTAGAGATTAAAACTACTGACTACAAGAAAGTACAGTTCATAGTTTAAATAGTTAGTCGAAAATGACAAAGATAGAAAAAAAATATTTTCTCAATTTATCAAGATATTTTTTTCGTTTTAAGCAACACCACTTATACCTTTCTCTTTTTTTCATTTACAACTATTTATTTAAAATCTATAATTTTAGTGAGAATACATGTTATTTTCTAAAATGAATTTCTGCAGCCTTGATTAAACAAATAGGACCCTGATTACTGTGCGTGCATTTTTTCCTAAGGTATTCAAAATTAGGAACTTTATTATGCTGTAATAACTGCAGTAAAATATGCCTACAAAGCTCAGTCATACTAATGCATAAGTCTAAACTGGTTTAGAACTAAACTAAACTTTAGAAATAAACTTTATTTCTATCTTTTGAAAACCTCTATATTTCCCCTCCTCATGCCTTCAAATATGTGATACTTGAAGCATTTTCAAGGAGGAAGAAATCCGTCTAAGAATACTGTTTGCATGTTTATTGTGCTGCTTAGCTCATTTGGCCTCATGTATGTGAGGAAAAAAAAAAAAAAGAAAAAGGAGAGCGAGTGCAAAGAGCCCTGGGGAGAGATGGCTTACCTCCTACAGACCACCTCCCAGGGTTCCAGCAGGAGGGAGATTAAGTTACAGCCAACCTCAGAGGGGGCCGCACAGAATCTGTACACATACACATTCTTTCACTCTCAAATACCACTAGGAAAATAAAATATTTCCAAATATGATTTTATACCCTGAAGCATTATCACCTTATGGTTCATAGTTGTATTCTCTAATGCAGACGGAGCTGAAATCCAGCGCTCCCTGTTCAGTTCAGATCAGGTCAAAGATTAGGCGGTCAGAGCCTGTTCAACCTTGATCCATGTGCTTTTAGCCCCAGAACACAGAGGTGTTGAAACATGCAGCCCTGTGTTTGACCTGATGCCCCTCTGCAGTGCCTCAGTCATTAACCCACCCAACTTTCATCCATCTTTGACCAAAACGTACCCTCTAACGTCTTCAAAGAGGCTTATGTTTACTATTTGGGACTCAGGTCCGAAAGATTTACACTCGGAGATAAATGATAAAGCTCGCTAAAGAGGACACACAATCCTCCCTTTTAGGAATCTTCCCGCACCACTTCCTCCTTAGCCTCATATATCCTCGCTGTGGCCCCTGCGAGCTTCCCTCCTCTCCTTCCTCCCACTCAGCTGCTGTAGTCGGTGTTTACTTTGCTAGAGATTGAGAGAGGGCTGAGGGAGGGACAATGCTGCCTTTGAGAAATGCTGCCGACCCCACGGCCGAGCAAGGAAGTCTACATGGGGGCCAGCCAACACCCCTTCCTCAAACTTCACAACCACCTACTACAAAGTCATACACACATAGATCTCACAAGCATGCACAGGCAGATTGCAATAATCTTCCCATGCCTGCATCATCCCCACCTTGTGCTGCATGGTCCAAATTTTTACATTCTTCCCAAAAAGCCCCTATTAGGTGATTAGAAGATTCGGCCAAGATCCTATAACCCAATCCAAAATCCACACACATTCTGTCACTTCCCAGTCAGCCTATGCTAATGGTCATAAAAGGGTAGGCAGAGGTTAAATGTGAGTGTTGTACTGAGTAATATTTGTTAGTTGGTCTGTTTTAGAGCATAAAATACACAAAAATCCAGACACTACATTTCATTAATAAACACACACTCTTATCATTGAAGCATGGCGGTGACAGTATGATGGTAAAGAGATGTACAAGTCAAGTACAAAGAAGAACCAGTTGTAGGCTGCAAAAGAAAAATAACCCTAACATAAAGCCAAAGCTACAATGAAATGGCTTATAGCTAATCACATTGAGGTGTTAAAATGCCCCATTCAAATTGTGGAGCAATTTCTTACTTTATTAATAAGATCTTTGAAATCACAGTCTAGAGACCTTCACTGGTTAGAAATGCTTTGTGTTGTCATGTTACATATCCACGTGATATTGGGCTAAAAATAGCAACAAAAAAAATTCCTCTGCACGATTTGTGCTGAAGATTTTCTGCTTAGTTTCAGCAGAAATGACTCCCATTTTCTTTATTGATCTGTAACCGCTTCAGAAAATCGGACCCTCTGGTCAGATATGTTGACTTGAAAAAAATGACCTAAGTGAGTCCTTTTAACTCTTCATGCTGTTTATTTCCTGGTGTTTTGTCTGTGAAATTGATCCAAATAATTTTTTACACACAACCAGATTAAGGGTCCACAGGGCAGATGTGTGAAGAACATGAGTGTCTATTTTTGCTGTGAGACCTACAATATCTGATAGCAGCATAATGCAGCTCTGTGCATATATACACTGAACCTTTGTCAAAACTCTTGTGTGCATATTATCATCGCCCTATCTTTGGATGCATATGAGCCCCCCCACCCCCAACAGTTGTGTTGGATATGCATGTGCAAGCTGCGGGCATCACTAGCTAGGATGGTGAACCTGCTAGCCTCCATGCCTCCCAGACACAAGGCCGTCTCATGTGGCTGCCAACCAGTTGCTCTCAAAGCCCACCATTCATTGCACACCGTGGCCTGTAGGATTCTGTGTCAGCATTTTGGTGAGGAAAAGAGGAAGAATGGATGAATTTGTCAAATTAGGGTTTGATTACAGTAATTACTCTTGTGCATTTACATGGATGGTTTATTTGAGTGTTTGTCTAAAGTGTGTATTCAGCTGTTTGACTTTTTGTTGCAGTGTTGAGAAGAAGCAAATGCTTTGAGATGATTCCATGTTTGTTTTGTGAGGTGGAGCAGTGAACCCGGAAGCACTGCTTTTGATGGAGTTTAGGCTTTAAATCAGCATTACAGAACTAATACAACCTTGATGTGCTATGCAGTGAACCTTTGATGTCAAAGAAGACAGTTGCCTATTTGTTTTTTTTGTGTGTGGGTGTGTGTGTGTGTGTGTGTTTCTAACCTCTGGCAAAGAGGTTATGTTTTTAGTAGAGTTTATGTGTGTTTCTCTGTCTGTCTGTGTACAGGATAACTTAAAAAGTTATGGATGGATTTTAATGAAACTCTAATCAGAGGTGTCCCTTATGCTAAGAAACAAACCATTACATTTTGGTGATGATTCATATCATAATCTGGGTAAATAGTCTTTTTTTAAAGATTTTCTAATGTTGTGAGATAGGGATATTTGATGGATCAAGCAGTTCTCCGCTAAACCAAAGGGTGGTAGCAGTGACTATTGACAGTCTCAGCATGGGACTCAAAAAGTCCAGAGGTATTTTACTGAAGACAAAACCCCAAGAAAAGGGAATGTTTTCGGTTTGCTAGCAGGATCAATTGAAAACTTATGAATAGATTTTATGGTTTTATTTTTTTTACCAGAAGTACGCTTCATGCCAGGGAACAATTCTTTTAAATTTGGTAAAAATCCAGATTATGTGTCTTAGCTATAGGTGTAAGTCACAATATGGGGCAAAATGTGCTGTTCGGTGGAGGTCTGCGCTCTCAGAGTGCTTTTCTAGTTTTTTTTAATGAAATTATATTCAAGTAAATGATTCCTCACAGCCTTGATAAAGTAATCATACCTCTTTAAAAGGTTCAAATTTTGTCAAGTTAAAGCCAAAAACATCAATTTATTTTACTCTATGTATTGATCTCTTTCATAAAAGTTTCCATTTGCATTGAGAACCACCAATTCTTGTAAGGTGGGTCTCTCCACACATCTAAATACTTACATTTATATTCTCTCTACTTTTCAAACAGCTCAAGTTCGGTATGATTCTTTGGAGGGCATTTGGGATATCAGTTTTTGGGTTTTTTTTTTGGATTTACGTTGGGACTATGACTGGTCCATTTCCATCAATTAATATGCCTTAATCTGAACCATTCCACTATAGCCCTGGTTATAACTGTTGGGTTGTTGTCCTGGTGGAAGGTGAACCTTTTGCCAAATTCTTATTTTTTTAATTTTCTTTTCCTGCTTTTAAAAGTTTATTCTACCAGGTGGTGGCAGCATCATGCTGTGGGGTTGCATTTCTTTAGTAGAGTAAGGGGAGCTGGTTAGAATTATGTTTCATCTTATCAGGGTGTCTTTTTCCACATGTCTGCTTTGTCCCCTGTCACCAAAAACTGAAGAGAATAGTTTGTGGTTGCAACATGAAAAAATGTGGAAAATATGAAATAACGTTAGCAAGGAGCTCTAAATGTCCTGTGGTTGAGGAAGAGGCCAATTAGAGACCCAAATAAAAGCTCGGCCTTGGGCTGGGTGCAGAGGTCAGTGTGTTTAGAGCAGGGAGGAGGTAAACTGAGCATTTACAGCTGTAGCTGAAGCCTGAGGCTTTGGCGATGAGTCTCGTAGGTCCGCATAGCTTGAAGGTACACACTCTGGTGGGGATAGTGGGAGGGGGTTAGGATGGGCTATGTTGGGTGTAAAGGCCAGCAACTGGCAAAGTGGTGGGGTGAAAAAAGGCCCAGCGGAGGGGGCGACCATCTGGATAGGATTGTAGAAATTCCTTAGGAAGAGTGTATGGGTAAAGGTCAGGATGAGAGAAGCGAAGGGAGTCGCTGAGCTCTCATCATGTGTATGAGTGTTTATTTTTCTCTGGCTTGCTCAGTGTTACAGCGTGCGATTGTGGCCGGTTGACCATTGTTGGATAGTGCTCCTTGCCCAGGGGGTTGTGGAATGTGAGATACTTTTTAAACCAAGTTCATGTGGGAAAAGTTGCAGGTGTGAGAATCTGCCCTCTGGTGTCCAAGATGGTTATGGTCAACAGGAGTGAGGTTTTTGAAAAAAAAAAAAAAACTAAAGATGTTTAGTTTTTATTGAGATTCGCTGGCAACAAACACAAACTTAAAAAAGTAGTAAATAAAAGAAAGGGAAATGATAGATGCATCGATGCGTATAAAATGTGTAACGTCCAAGTCTGACTCCTTACCTCTGTCCCCGTTTTTGCAGTTGGGAGGTCAGCGGGTTAAAGCCATGCTGTCGCTGGACGAACCCCTGGACCTAAAGCTCCCAAAGCGGGCTAACGGGAAGGACAGGGGAGCCCGCTCTCCTCCGCTCTCACCGCTGCATGCCAGGCAGGTTCGCCAGCTGCATATGACAGATGATGGGACAGCAATTATAGAGCCCACTTCACCTGCATCTCCTCACTCAGGTAGGTGGAGAGCAGAAACAGACACACTACTGATTTTGTCAGCTTGTCTATTAGTCACGTAGATTCAAACTGATGTGTACAACTAGCAGAAGTTATAGGAGCTTTAATATGTGTCTATACCAGAGAGCTTTGTGGTGGTGTGTGTTATTATTTTGTACTTTGGAGATTGAAAAACATCGAATTGAGGACAAGAAGGCTTTGAAGCTCATGTGACGTCCACCAACTTCCTCCAACCGCAGCCTAGGACAGCCCTAGGCAAGAATCCCAACTAAAGCAGAATAAAAGATGCAGCTAAGGAAAAGCGAAGACAAGACCAGGATGGACGACGATTTCCAAAGATGATTTCTTTGAGAATTACAATAGTTCATCCAGATTTGTTTCTGCACCTCTCTAAAGTAGAATATTGTGAGTGTTGTGCAGCAACCTTGTTAATTCAAGCTGCTTAGGATGGCTTCTTTGAGTGAGCTTAGTGGAAAACAGCTGTTGTCTTCTGTGTCTAATATTGTAATCTTGTCTGAAAATATTCAGATCATTTTTCTCCTTACTTTTAAACAGTATTTTTAACAGTTGTTAATTTTTCTTATCTGTTAACAAAATGAAAAGACAACCAAGTTACTAAACCATTTTGTTTTTTCCAAAAAAGGTTTCCTCTTTGAGGCCACAGATACCTCAGGAGTGAGGTCACTGAAACCTGAGTGTGTTTTCTCAGGTGTGCAGGTGGTCCCTCATGACCGGACGGACACCCCAACCCCCCCTGCGGTGGACCTTAGCATGTCTCCCTCCTCCCGACACACCCCCAGCTCTCCAGAAATGAGCAATGGCAGTTACGCCCCCTCAGGGGTGAGTATGGCATCCACGTTACTGCAAACACTCCTCTGTAGCTCCGCGCAGCTTTTGCAGCACCATGAGAAAGTATTAAGACCCTTTGAATAATTTCACATCTTGTCGCATTACCGCAACTACAAACCTCAAGCTTTCTCAGCCCGTCATTGACCAATGCAAGGAGACAGTCTGGGTCAGGAGAGCATTTGTCAGGGAAGCAGAGGAGGAGAAGCGTGTTATCACGCGTGTGTGCTTGTAACATGGCAGATTGTGGGAAACTTCAAGTGGTATTACCGTTGCACCTTTTCAGAACATCCTATCCCATCTATACTCCCTAGCTCTACGCTCTCCGTCCGCAGCCTTACTCAGTCTGCTGGGTCATCAAATCAGGAGCAACATCAAGTTGTGTCACCATGGAATTCAATTATGCATCAGGGAGGTCTCTGTCCGTGAGAGGGGGAAGGACGCTCTTATCAAACGCCACTTTTGTCCCCAACAAATGTCTTTGTCTGCGCAACATTTACCCATACCCCACCGGCGTGTGTGTGTGTGTGTGTATAATCAGATTTAAGACAAAACTACAGCCATGCAGGCCTCATGTCGCTTAATTCAATTTCATCACAATTGAATTGAGACACGCTTGCGAGGGCAGTTAAGCCACCCGGTGCCCTTTCTATCAGTGTTTCCTTTCCTCTGTTTGTTTCTCACACTCTTACCAGAGTGCAAACATGCACATCCTTCACAAACAAAAAGAGATCATTCCCTCCTTACTTTAATCCAATTTATTGACAGAGCTGCTCACCTGTAGCTAGGCTCAAAGAATCTTTCAGCTCTCCTGCACTTGAGGGAAAGTGGATTTCATTTCTTTTTTAAAGATAAAGATCAGAATCAGCAGTACATTTTATGCAAGTCATGGCACAACCCTCAGTATCCTTGTGCTCCTCTTGAAATAAAAAAAAAGCTTAAATTAAATTAATGTATAACTAATGTTTAAGATATTTTTGATTTACAAAATCGCTCATATCACCTGCCCCTGAAAACCTTTTGGAGAAAAAAAAAAACATCCGACAGCTTGACTAATCCTGTAATCCGGAAAGATTCTCCACAACCTGACCCTTCATAAAAGACCAAAGACAATCATACAAGAGTATTTAAGTCTCACTAGGGTTCAGCTACTTAAAGATTGTACCTCTGTGATGTAGGAATAAAAAAACACGTGGTATTCAGATAGCATGAAGGAGTTCTGGGGGTTTGTGTCCTGGAGTAGCATCATTACTGGTTTGAACCGAAGACTCACAGTCTTGGTGTTTAAATGCTTCTCAGGTGCTTCAACTGGGAAGTTTTAATCTTACTACAGATATGGTCAATTTTAGGCAAGGATCTATGTTTTTGTGGCCAATTTATGAGGATTTGTGAAAATTTCTCCCATTTTAAAGCTTGTCATATTTATACACCTGATTAACAGAAAGTCATTAATCAATAATTTCTCAACACTTAACCTTTTTGGGTACTGTTAGTAAGATCAACTGCTAATGGCGGGATAAATATGGTGAAGATTATTATGTAAAAAAAAAAAATCCCAATTAATAAATTTTTTTATGTCATGAAAAACATAAAATAAAAAATGAATTTGTTTTAAGTTTTTTCCTTAACATGAATTTAGCCAGATTATGAAAATCTAATAAGGGCACAGTGCAGTTTGTAGTTTATTTTTTTTTTTTTTAATTTGTGTTCTTTTTACATGTGTTTTTTCTCCTTTTCTTGTGAGTTCTAATGTGTTTGCAGCTTGTTTAGTCTTCTGTCTTTTTATCTATTTATCAGAATTCTCACCTCTCGCAGGGGTTTCAGTTCTTTGTGCCTATCGGACCTGGAGCAGGCCTTCACCTGCCGTCCTCTATGTTCATTGGCCAAACAAGCGACAAGAGGGCTTCTCCTGATCTTTCAGCGGATGAACAACTGGCTTGTCGCTGGAAAAAGGTAAAAAAGAAAAGACTTGAATCTTGATATTTAAACAGGTTTATCTCTGCAAAGGTTTTTCATAAAATGCTTTCCCTCTTTTCAGTGCCACCTGCTCTTTGACTCCCTACAAGACCTAGTGGACCATGTGAACGACTTCCATGTGAAACCTGAGAAGGATTCTGGGTACTGCTGCCACTGGGAGGGCTGTGCTCGTAAAGGAAGGGGGTTTAATGCCAGGTGAGGAAATCATTCCTTTAGGTTTCTAAAGAGATATCAGATAATCTGCACTAGAACTGATTGCTGATGTTTCCTCCTTGCCTGCAGGTACAAAATGCTCATTCATATACGCACTCACACCAACGAGAAGCCGCACCGCTGTCCAACCTGCAACAAGAGCTTCTCACGCCTGGAGAACCTCAAGATTCACAATCGCTCACATACAGGTCTGTGCAGAACAAGTAATAAAACAATAAAAATAAAAAAAAACATCTCCGGAGGTTTTTGCTAAATTGATAAAAGGCAAATATTGTTATTTTGTTCTGTAGTTTACATCAGTTCTTTTTATATATCCAAAGTTAAGAAAAAAAATATAAAAAAAAAGAGCATAAAGTGGCCAAACATTATGCAAAGGACGATTAACAGGTGATTAAAATGCCATATTTGGCCGTCAGTGGATAACTGAGAAAGTAGTAATGGCCGAGCTCCAATCTTAGTTTGTTTAGTGAAATTTTTTTTTTCCTGATAACACGGACCTCAAGATGTGTCCCAAGGGTATTAAAAGCTCTGTGTTGGGAACCCTTGCTTGCATGTAAATCCCTGTAGTAAATGGAAACCTGTTAAATCCATTTTTCTCAGAAAGCACCAACATTTCATAGCTTTATTTCAGCAAAGGAAGCAGCTTTATGTTATTTGTCTATCCTGTGGCATATCAGTACTTCTATCAATGTTCGTAAACCAGCCTCCTGTTGTTTAGGAGGTTGTTTAAGCATTTCTCCTTCATAATATCACCCACTTTTCTTGCATAGAGGGTCTTTTAGCAAACAGATTTTTCCTTGTGATTTATTTCTTCCACTCTCAGTTTTGTGTGTGTGTGTGTGTGTGATGTATTTTTTTTTTAGGATTGACATCGATTCTAATTGTGGAAAATCTCTCCTTCCTGTAGGTGAAAAACCCTACATTTGTCCTTATGAGGGCTGCAACAAGCGCTACTCCAACTCCAGCGACCGCTTCAAGCACACACGCACACATTATGTAGACAAGCCCTACTACTGCAAGATGGTGGGCTGCTTGAAGCGCTACACTGATCCAAGCTCACTGCGAAAACACATCAAAGCGCACGGCCACTTTGTAGCTCAGGAGCCGGGCTCCCAAGGTGGAGTGGGATCTTTGCTGAGGGGGAGTCAGAGTGGAGGGCCTCCTGGCATTGCCAGCAAGGATTCAGAATCGCCTTATGTCAGTGGAGCTCACATCATCATCCCAGGAGCAGCAGCCGCTCTTTTGGGGGGGCACGCCTTACAAGGCGTTGGCGGTGCCCTTCCCTTGTCCCCTCTCAGCCCAAGGCCCCTGGACCTCACCACATTAGGGAGTCCCAATTCCTCTCCAGTCAGCCTAGGAGGTACATCCATCTTGTCCTTTAACGGCTCCCCATTGGCCCTGGGCAAAGCTCCTTTACTCTCCCATGCCTTCCCTTCCTCGGCCCTTGGGCTGCCCATGGTTCCCATTTTGGGCCCCACTTCGGAGCGCAGACATCAGAACCACCAGGCAAAGGGAGGCAGAGGAGAAGAAGCAGAGGATGAGGTGGCTGGGAGGGTCTTAAACCTTTCTACAGGTGGGTCTCATGATCCCCTGTCCTGGGTGGTCATCCCCCCAGGCGCTGTGGTGCTGAAGCCAGCTGTGGTTAACTGATACACACAAACACACACATTCCAGAAGAGCTCAGGGGGTTGATGCCATAGCAGGGGTATGGGATGTCAAAGGGGACAGGGATCGGCTTGAACAATCAGTTCCAGGCAACGTATTAAAGGTAGGAGGCTGCAGAAAGAAACTTATCAAAGCAAACACATCACCTCACAGAATTCAACGCAAGCCTCTCGTCCTGTTGGAACAACTAAACCTGAGGCCCAAGATCTGTGTTCAGGAATATGTATGGTCCTGGATTTCTATCACAAGGCCTTATGTCGAGGCTCCTCTTTGCTTTCTTGTTTTATACTTTACTCATTCCGGCTGGTTGTTCAGATGGGGACCTAAAACCTGACAGTCTGTGTTTTTACAGGATTTTCTTCTTCGTCGTTGAGTATTTATATAGCTGTACTTTGACAGAGTGCCTCCAGCTTAGTGCTGAGATACAGTGCCCTAAAAAGTGTTCACACACCTTGAGTCTTTCACACTTTGCCATATGACAAATACCTCAGTGCATCTAGCAGTAGAGATGACCACAAAGTAACCCTGAAACTAAAGGTGTAGCATGAATTTGTGTTTTGGACAGTTTTTCCTCTTAAATAAGATCCTGTGTTGGAGGAGAAAAAAAGTAAATCAGTAGACAATCAGGAAGACCAGGAACAGAGGTTAGAGATAAATTATAAGGTGATTTGGTTAGAAACCAAAACATGACCCTAAAAAGAAACCAAACTATGACTCTGGAGGATCTGCAGAGATCCTCAACACATTACAGTTCACAACAATCCTTGCAGAGGATATAAAGAGAATTTTGTGGCCTACGTGCAAAAAACATGTGGCTTACATTGAGCGTCACACTCTAGAGCAGGAATGACCATGCAATGGAGATGCTGTTCTCTAGTACATGAGAGCTAGTCAAAGGTAATTGGAAGGAGAAGGAAGTTAATTATGAGGAGCTTTGAAAACCAGTCAGACCTTTTTAAAGAGGTGAAACTTAGTGGTTCTTTGAATTCCAGCAGGACAACATCTTTTCATAAGAAGAGCTAAAAAATATTCACATGTTAAAACATCCTAGTCCTAAATTTCCTGAAACCATTGAAAAAAAACTGTGACAAGAACTGAAAACCTATGTTTAAAGTGGTAAGAGTCACACTACAAGCTTTAGCTGGAGCCAAAATAGGTTCCACACACTATGGACGACGTCACAGTACAGATTGTACTGATCTGTCGGGTAAATTCAAAGAAAATAAACAGAAGTTGTTTGCAAATGACAAAATGTTAAAAAGTTGAAGGCGTTTGAATGCTCTTTAGATGGCACTGTACAAACACCAGGCAGGAAGCACTCACACAACACATGTAGTAGAAATGTGTTTTCAACGTTGTGAACACAAATCAGACAAACTTGCTGGACCAAAGCAAGTGAACTTATCGCGTCTTATAACATTCAAGTAGACATTTCGTTTAAACGGAGCGCTTAACAGTGTCACCCGCTTAGAGTATTGAAACCTCAGAACTGCTGCTAATTTCTTTGCTCCTCCGGATTCATAAAATCAAGAGAGAGAGAAAGAGAGAAAGAGAGAGAGAGAGAGAGCACCTTTGACAATCTGTCCCCGTCTTTGGGGAGGGTGACCAGCACAGACCGGACTGGTCCACCAGACTAAAGGTGACCAAACAAACAGACAAATGGTGTTAATTCACCTTGCAATGACCAACCACCACAAATTTAAAGCACTGGTGAGTCTGACTCCCCCTTCTGACAGGATGTGACACAACAATCCTGACTTACAAAAACCAGCACTGTTCTGCTCCTGGATTGTCCAGCTGCTTTACTGTAATTCAATCAACGCCACCGGGTTGTGTATGAAAGGCCCTCAGTGGTGATAAACACTACAGTCTTGTATTTTCAAGCTAAAATGACTCCAAACCAGCTGTGAAAAACATGTGGTGGTCCTATCAGCAGGAGATTTGCCCCCAATAAAGTTCAGCTGTGAAAAAAACAGACATACCAGGAAAGAGGGAATGGTCACGCTGTTCTTCAGCAGGAGGTTCAGTCAGTGCTGCCTACAGCTGGTTGACGGGACACCACACTGTCCCAAACTGCCTCCTCATAGTCTGTTTAAAGTGGCAACCTTAAAAAAACAAAACTGGGAAAAAAAAAACCTTATGGTTCGATTAAGCAGTAAACATGCACTTAATACAAACTGCAACTTTTCTCAAATGTTTTATTTAAAGATAAAAAAGCTCTTCAATCCCCTCAGAAAATTCTGCTTTTCGTTTATTATTTTGTAATAGATGTCGCTTGTGTATCTATAATCTGGAAAGAGGATGGAGAACAGGAGAGGATCCTTACAAATCAACAGACTGACAACTCTCCTTGCTCTCGTCACTCATTTTCTTACCTGCTGAGGTTGGCTGTTGAGGGTATTTTTACTTTTCAAAAGGTAGGAGTTTACATTTTTTATTTGAGAGCAAGTCGCTGCTCTGATCTCCTGCTAACAAAAACGCTCTTGCTCAAAAAAACAAAACTATTTTACTTTGTCAGATTTGATGCCTTTTGCAAACATCTTCTGCTCGTGCATGAAACTCAGCCTCTCTGCATTACGTCTTAACAAAGGCGGGGATTCCAAAGTCACAGAGACACCATTTCATTCAAACAGAGAGCAAAGAAAATCAAAGAGCAGGGAAAACAAATCGTGTTCAGTCTCACTTCAAACGCTGCTCTCAAAAAAAACAAAAATCAAGTTTGCTTACAGACATGTTCTGCTACCCTTTTAAAACTATGTTTGTGTGCGCAGCTTTTTTGCTTCTTGCACAAACATCTTCCACTCCTGTTTGAATCTTATGCTTCGCGCTTTAAAAAAACCTCCTCTGAAGGAATAAAACCGGTGCTAATATCCCAGAGTGAAATTAAAAAAATCCTGCTCGTAAATGGGAATGAATGACCTTTTTAGCCCCCCCCCCCAGCCATTTTAGTCGTCCACTGCCCTGAATTAAAGGCGATTATATACCTGTTACTGTTTGATAGTTTTGCCATTGTTGTTATTATTTTTGCAGATGTTCAGACGAGACATTTCTATGTGATGTTGAAGTTGCTTTGTTGTGTTCTTGCCATAGCTGATCTCTGCTGCCGGCGATGAGTCTTTGAAGGGGTTGAAGTTAAGGACAGATTTCATTTAGCTTTTTTTTAGAGCTGTAGCTTCTGACCCGGAGCCAGAACTTCAAAGAGATGTTTAGATGATTATTTTTTCCAGTTTCTTAATTATTTTTTTTTCACTTTGATCTAAATTTTACACTTCATGAACTTAGGTTATTCCTTTTTGTTGTTCAGCCACAAAGACACTTTTTTACAGATGCAGTTTTTATCTGAATTACATAGCAAAGGAAGATGTTCCACAAAACGTACATGAAACTATACAAGTAGTACAGTAGTAATACAAATACATATACAAGATACTTTGCAAAGATTAAAACAAAAATCAATGCTTTAAGTGTTGATGAAACTTGGCTCTAAATAGTTTTTAATAGTTGGAAGAATAATCAGCCAAACTTCTTTTTAAAGCAACAAATAAATTATTTACAAAATAAAGCGATGATTCATTTGTATGATAATAAAGCTTAAAGTCATTTATTATAAAGTTTAAAAAATAATAAAATAAAGAATGTAGTGGAGATTAAATATTTTTTAATTTTATGGTGTCAAAATAAACAATACCAATCCACATTTAAACCTTCTACCCAAGGTCCACTGCAAACTTTAATTTAACATGTCATGTTGAAAACAGGAACAATACAGAGAAGTTTACATGTAAAAATGATTCAAACATTACCTAAGTGTCCACGTACCAAGTCTTTTTATCCATCACCACTTTTATATAACAGAGGCTACAGTCGATGTTCGTTACCTAAATCAATATATATGCTGTGATTTACATTTAGCTCCAATAAACAATAGCCTGCTTCATTTCTTGGAATAAACAACACATTTTATTGAAAAAATAGATAAAAATCTTTGTTCTCACGATACAGTAATGCAAATATTTATCTGTTCAGGTATGATAAAGTAAGCAATGTGAAAAAAAAACAGTTTAGCTCCTCTGCTAACATATCTAAACCAAGATATTAAGATAGTACACCTTGTTTATGTTATTTTCTATGCGCAAGGATGATAACTTCTTTGGATGTGTCATTATGTTTTATATGCACATCGAACAAGTGAACTGATAGCCCATTTAATTCGTGGTATAGATTTGGATTGGCTCCTCTGAATGAGAAAGGGTTTTTAGTATGAATAAAAGAATAGACAAACAAACAGGCAGGGAAGCGGTTAGAGTCCAGGCTGGATGCCAGTAGAGGAAAAGAAACGTGTACAGGCATCCTTTGCTGCCGCTCTCCATCTGGCCACCCACCCACTAAACGGCCCTCTCAGCTCTGAAGTCACCGGCTGTGCTGGGCCCACTGTGGCAGCCTCTCACACATATACCAGCCTGCAGAAAACTAGGCCACTGAACTCTTCCTGCCCCCTCTCTAAGATTAAACCCGAGGCTCACTTCCACCACCTCCTGGCTACAGAACATTTACAGACAACAACCAAAATATATCTAAAAGGATCAGTGTCAAGTTGGAACAGATGTACAAAAATAATGCAAGCTTTTGAGGTTGTTTTATCAGAGTTCATGCAGGTCTATAAAGGTCAAGACGAACAGTTCAATATGGCAAGTCATTATGCCATATAATCAAACCTCACCACATCGAACCGCACATCTCTCTAATTTGTTTTTTTATCTTAACTGATAAAAACGTCTTTGTTGCTAGGATGAAACAAAGTAAGAGATACAAAAGGTAAACATTTCTGCTTGCAAAAGGATCTTAACTTATATTTTTCCTTTAGGATTTATTGTTTTATTTTGCTATGTTATGCTAATCTTAAGCATTTAATTACTAATGGCAAACAATATACTTTCAAACATTCTTCATTTTATCCACAAAAAAAAAAACGATATGGTTCCAGTTGATGTGAATTAAAGTAGAAAAAGTTCCCTTTCATTTTTCTGTTTACATATGACGTTTTATAACTGTGAATTTGTAAAAACAAAAGAAAAAAAGTGTAAGGAATTAAAAAAAAAAAAAATCAAGACAAACCGCTGTGTTGCTGTCGGTTAAACTGCGCCCTCTAGCGGTGTAGCTACTGTAGCACACACAAAACGAACTAAAGCAAAAACATTTTTTACCAAAAATCCTTGTTGTGTAAACCTGACCTGACCGAACGCAAGTTTTCAGTCATTTAATCATTTAACGAACACCTTGATGGTCCCATCAGTAAATAAAACATTTCCAAAGATTTTTGATTGGTTTAATTAGTGTGTGACAGTTGTAGTTGGTGCCAAAACTATGAACAAATCAAAAGGTTTTAGGATGTGTTGTGGGAAACGCTATTTGACATGTTTAAAGTATTGCAGTAGATTAAAAAATAAAAGTTTCTTGGCTTTGATAAGCCACTAACTTCCATGTTAATCCATTTAGGTTATGCTGGTTGTTTCAGTTGGCCTGATCAGCTTTGATCTGATCAGATTTGTAGGATAGGAACTTTTCCGAACAGCCTTAAGCCTTCCTGATTGCATTACAACAAAAACACACATAATACATGTCAAATTGGGACTACTTGAAAAGGTGCCTCCAGTACTCCGCTAGCGTGCATGTGCCGTGTCTTCCCCATCCCAACAATTGTTTTTCTTTGTGTAGAGGACAGTGGAGATGGAGACATTTTTAAAACATTATATTCTGTAAACCTCTTTCAGAGCAACTGTGCACCATTTGGGGGTTGGAAATTAATGGAAACCCAACAGAACTTTACAGCTTTTAGCAAAAGTAAAATAAAAATTTCCGGAAACAGCGACAAACTCGACAGCTGTCTTATTTTGTTATCTGCTAATATAGTAGCCGTTAGCCAGGAGGGTGGATGTATTCATTTCTGACAAAAGGGTGACATTCTAGATACATGCAATAGTATTTTTTTTTAGAAATAATCACCATATGCATTGTTAAAGATGCTGTCCATTATATGCTAAAATAGCTTGACATATATGTGCTCCCCAACACCCACAACCTTCACACAGCAGTTCATCACAAGCCTCAGGTCAGGTATTAAAGATGAATCGTCTGCTGCTGTGAATGGACAAACCTCACACGTAATGTCATTAGTCACAGGCGTTAAATAAGCCAGACATGGTCTCCATGACAACAGCTACGCCAGCAGATGCAGATGCTCTCCTCTGCTGATAGAAGCCAGGGACACAGACTCAGCAGCCGGCAGCAGAAATCTGAGCCCGACACGGATCCAGACAGGATCCACACATTTTCAATATTCAATAAGCTGTATGAACCATTAAAACCCTTTGAGCTCAGCCTGTAATAATCTGCACTTTCCCCTTGTTTTAGGGTGTATACATATGGGGATGCTGTCACATTATTTTCCATTGTTTAAAGCTGTCTTTGTGTTGTTTTGGGAACCAGTTGCTATAGTTTCTCAGATTAGACTCAGATTTATTGTTATTGAACGTTATTAAAGTGGTACGAGCTCCTAGAGTTTTCACAGAATCTGAGATCCAGGATACAGAAATGACCCACGTCAGAGGCTAACTTTGCTGGAAGTGCCACAATGTTGCACAAAGGGTTAATGATATGACCAAGGCCACAAGAGGCCTGTTCAACTTACGTTTTTGCACATTTGTGAGATATTATGTCAGTATTTTAAGTTTTTTCCAAGTGCCTTTTTATTACAGGTAAATATAGAAGTTATACACTATATGAGAATAAAAGTTATATGAAAATATATATTTTCCTGGAACCATGTTCTGTGGTTGAACATGCAGAATTTTAAGAGTTGTAAAAGTCTCCAATTGGTACAACATAGCGGTGTTCTCCCGTTTTAGAGGAATTTTATTACGATATTGATAATAATGTCAATGAAAAAAAAAATGTTTAATAAAGTTGCATTTGATAAGTGTGCTTGTATTGTTATTTTTGGTCACATCAACATTCACATTGCACCCATTTACATTGAACAAGAAGCAAATTTACTCAGACTTTCAAAGCTGCAGTCACAAAAAACAGGCAAGTGATGTATAAATAGATAATAAGTTCAACCTGTGTAGTAGGAATTCATTGCCACAGACCCCAGGCTAAAGAAAAGGCTTTATTGGGTCATAATTTACAGAGGATATGGGGGGGGGCGCGGAAGAACAGAGGTGCACATTATTCTTTAGGTTTCTGGATTTTGCTGCGACTGCTGGTTTTGTTCTTGTTTCTGAATATTTAGCTCCTCGTCCAGACGTTCCTTAGCTCGTACCACCTGGAATAAAAACAATAATAATAGAACAGGAATAACTGGCAGCCAAAACACCAACTTATACTGCAACAGCAAATAATCAGATTAACTCAGGCAACAAAGAGGAATCAAAGATTTTAAGATTTAAGAACATAGTGTGCAACTTTTAAACACATCTGGTTCAACATTTAATGCAATAAACAGAAAAAGAGCCCAAAGGAAATAGAAAATCAAGAGGACCAAAAACAAATCAAAGTAGCAAGACAAGGAAGGACAAACAAAAAGAAAAATCCCCTGACAATTTAGAAGTGAAGGAAGGAAGGAAGGAAGGAAGGAAGGAAGGATAGAAAGAAAGAAAGAAAGAAAGAAAGAAAGGCATTTAGAATGTCTAATAAATAAAATACAAGAAATATTGTATTTAC
>JAUZNJ010042469.1:0-15983 GCA_034780135.1 Jordanella pulchra | reverse complement strand
AATGTGTTTCTGAGAGAGACTTTTGTTTCACACCGTAGCCTTCCCAGCGCCTGCCCGAGAGACGCCACATGAAAATCTGTCAGAAATTCTAGAAATCCTCACCTGAGAAGAGGCCGCAGTTTTTCAAAATTTTACACATGAAAACACAAAGTTTACCATGAATTTAAGGCGGATATTTTCAGATTTCATGTATTTATGGATGGATGGATGGATGGATGGATGGATGGATGGATGGATGGATGGATGGATGGATAGACCAAACATGCACAGACAGATCAAGGAATAATATGAAAAAAAAAATACAATTCTGCACTTTTTTTAAGACTATGCAAAAAACCCAGATGTATTTAGAAAATACCACTTAAAACAATTCTCCTTTATTTCTTCATAACATCAGGATTCTCCCAGAGTAAACGGACAGACCTGAGGGAGATCAATAAAGAGCCATTAACTAGAGAAACAGCGCCTGCCTGCAGAGCTGCACTCCAACAGCTGCTCTCCTCTTCCCACAGTAAACAAGGTCAGTGATGACTGATGTCCTTCACCCACCTATATACTGGCAGCCCCGTGTTTGTACAGCATCAAGGACTTCCTCATGTAAACACACGGAGAGAGAAGGCCAAACAGTAAAACTCTCCACCGAATGGATTTTCACTCTGAAGCCACCAACTTGTGTGTGTGAATGTGTGTCCATGTCTTCCTACATTTGCACCAAGGTTACATGTTCTGTGTGCAGCTCCTACCCTTCGAATGTTACGTCAGCCGCGCACACAGATCACTCACACACACACGGTGCAAGTTAATAAAGTGGAGCTGCATCTGACTGGTGCTGCAGCTGCTGTCCCCACAGTGGAAGAATGCAGCTGAGACGACGGAGTGAGGTTATTTTCTAACGGTGTTTACAGACCAAGGAGCAGCGTTCTGCAACACGCGTCACCTCTACAGTGTGAGTCCACATAACACTCATGTTCCAGGTGTGAGATACTTTTTCCCCATCATGACATTGGTAATATAAAAGTCCACTAAAGTGAATGAAAATGTGTTTTATACCAACTAAGTTTGCCATTTCATGCCTGCTTTATGGATTTTTCACTCTGCTTCTGCGACCAGTGATTTCAGGCCATTTAACACCAATCAACTCAAACTCTAGCGGAAGGAATTGTTATGTGGCCCCAATAAGTAACGCCTATCAGCTGTATGTTGCTTATAGTTATCAAGCTTTGATCAGCTTTCATATCTATTTATTTTTATTGCCCTTATAATTAGTAGAGATGCACTGATTCAATATTAATAGCCGTATTAGTCCCAATATAAAACAAAATTCTAGATCAGCTACCAGCGAAAATGGGCCAGATCCATAAGGACAGATGGATTCAGTCCATTTTTGTAATTCTAAAATACTTTGAAAATCTCTTGTACAGCAGAAAAGTTAACCAATTTATGGGTCAGTTGATCGTATTTGCAGGTACTTGCAATTTAACAGAACACAATATTGAAATCATGAACATCCCACATTATATTTAACAGGAGTAAGACACTGACTTTAGGGGGAGGTGAAAGGGCGAGCACGTTTCTACACAACTGTAAGAATAAAGTATTGCAACAATAAAGACTCTGGACAAAGAAGCTTTGAAGGTAATAAGAGCAATAAAACATTAAAGCAAAACATCTACACGTTTTTAGTGTAAATGAATATGACATAAAATCACAATGTGGATGAAAAGAATTGTATATATATGTATACATATATATATACATATATATACATATATATATACATATATATATATATATATATATATACACACACACATCTGCAGAAATTAGAGCTTCATCTAAAGATTACTTTGCTAATAATTTAAACTGTTGACTACTTTCACATTTACTGAATAATCAACAGAGTGTATCAACAGATAAAGAAGGTTTTTCATCATTTAATACCAAAGTTATCTTTGTACAGTTTGGCTAAATTACTAATATGAATGGGTTGCCCTTTCAGCACATGCCGAAGTTTACAGTCTGTATAATCCATGTAAACTGAAACTGTCCATCGATCAACAAGAAGGGAATAAAACAGGATAAAAAAAAATGTTTAAAGATTTAAAAACCTTGTAAAAACGTCGGCGACCAGCTGGGAGCAAAACATTCGCATAAAACAGCCTCGCGTTTTTCATCATCGACGCAGTGAAGTATCACGTGACACAATGCAGCACTGGACAATCAGATGCTCTGCTCAGCCTGCCCTCTGCCTCTATTGATTTCACTCATAAAGCTCAGCAGTGCTACATTAGCGCAGCACCAGTAACAACGTTATACAGGTCCCACTGGACAGCATCAATATTGCTTTCATCACATACTTTCCTCCCTTCCTCCACAGGTTTAGAGGCAAAGCCAACACCGAGAAGCCTGACTCACTTTGAGTCACCCTCAGTCTTGTGCTGGATGTCACCTGCTTTTCACTTTTTCCAGGGTGTTATCAGAAAGTATGTTCCCTCAGACGGATATAATTTTATTTATGCTCTATAAGCAGCACATAAAACCATAAACCATCGCTCTACTACCACATAAGAGTAACTATGGAGCCCTATTCCTTAAAAGCTCTGTTAGTTTTAGTCCAGCTATATCAGGGACACACCTTCCAAAAAAAAATTCAGCCTTGGTTTTATCATTAAACACAGAGATTGTCTCTAGAGGTCTTTGGCAGAATCAAAAGGTTTTGATGTGAAAAGAGACATGATGTGATTCCAATATCAATTTAAACTAAATAAAAACCACATCTAAATCCTGCACAAACTTAGGACATTTTTTTTTTGCAAAGTTAATGAAACGCCTCTACTATAACAGCTTAAAGATAATTACTTAAAAACAAACAAAACACAGAAAAGTATACAAAACCTGAAATGTTAGTCAATTGAAAATAGTGTGATAGATTGTAAGGTGCATTAAAATATTATAAATCTGTTTAAAAGACACATCTTGATTTACACACATGTGATCTATACAGACAGACAGACAGATCAGAAGGCATCAGAAACAATCTTTTTGCTCTCAGTGTTTCAATTTCAAATTGTGCGTAGATTTTTCCTGAGGTGTCCATACAGGACTCGTTATTGCCTCATGTATGAATCCTGGCTGGCTTTAATTGGTTGCTAATTTATTTATTAATGTGTCTCATTTAAATTCTTTCCATACTTTAAACAATTTCTAACTCTTTTCAGCTCTATCGCCTAAGGAACACTACTTTAACATTATATATTCAAGCCCAAGAATTCGCACAGGAATTGGTTGGTGTGTGTTTCAGTTTAAAGCTCCATTAGATTGGAATAACCTACATCCTTCACTGTGATCTATCCACTCATCATATCTTTAAATCATCCCTATTTACTCACCATTAAACAACCATCTTTTAATTTAATCCCCTACTTTACCACAATCTCTCTTAGATTAATTCATTCTAGACTTATTCTTTAAATGGCCTAATTTACCTCATGTTTAAATTTATTCAATGCTTTTTTATTTTGTTCCCAGATGTCGAGTATACCATGTGTATGTACTATATTATAGGCATTAACAATCGTCAACATGTGTGTTGTAATATTGCAAGCTAAGCTTGACGGAGCACCAAGTTTGGGTTGTTTGTGTTTGAGTATTTCTAAGTTTAAATGTTTTGTATTTATGTTCGATAAGGATGTGATGGTGCATCTAAAGAGAATATCCTTGAAATAAACACATACAGACACCGATATCTGTTTCTCTAAACTGTTCTTGAATTTCTTCAATGCTCGAAGCAAGAGTTGCCTACTTCATGTAGTCAGACTGGTTCAATTTTCGCAGGTTTTTCATCGTACAGGTTTGGAAGTAAATCAGGTTTGGGTGCAGTTAGTGAAATTAATTGGAAAGTAAAGGAGTTTAATTAAAGTATATGGGGCTATGCAAATGGATAGTATTTTAGCTTAAGCATTCCCTTTTCCTTTAAATGGTATCATTTAAAACAAATAAAAACAAAACTAAGTATTTATCTATTCTGTTTCTGTCTTAAGGCTCTTTCCCTCTGGAATTAGCAGGTTGACCCCGCTAACAATCATTTGGCTCTCTTCCAACTGGCCAAAAAAAGCTGAGTCTGACCCCCTGCTGGCAAGCTCTGTATCCTGTGTGCCCCCACCGCTGGTGACATCATGATGCTGGGTTAGCGATGATGTTACCAGTGCGACCGAAATCTGGAAAGTAAACAATGGAGAGCAACATGTAAGGAGGCCAGCATATAGTAAGTGTGCTTCATTGTTTCGAATCCCTCTCACCAGTGCTGCGGCATCTTTGTTGAATGTAAACAGAGTCGTTCCAGTTTGTTACGTCAGACGCGACTGCCGAATTGTGTTGATGTTCGTACGATGCGCTCAATGGTATCACTTAAATTAGCAGGTCGACTCGGCTTTGTTGTTCCCACTGAATGCTGAAGGAGCCGATTGGTTTGCAAGCGATTATAACCCGGGTCACTTGCCGAGTCGTTTGATACAGTTTTAAACGGGTCAGTGAGCTGTTCCCACTGCCACTAAAAGTAGACTGTTCCCGGGTTTAAACAGGTTTTTCGGCCAGTGGGAAAGAGGTATTAGATTAAGAATGATTTGATGATCAAACAATAAGTGTGACTACCAAATAAAAATCAGTCAGGCGGGGGCTCTGAAAATGGTTTAAGTAGCAATCCTATAATAACTTAGAGCAGAAAACATGGTTCTAATTTGTTGTGCAAAAAAATAGCAATAAAAACAGTAGTTCATTAAGGATAGATTTGATAAAACACCTAAAGAATAAAACGAAGATAATCAGATGGAAAAAGAAACTTCCTGTTTGTTAACGATAGTTTTGTGTGCAAACACATGGCTTCCCTTTCCTTTAAAAGCTTTTATTCACACGATGGACAAAGTTGAGTTGATAAAAGTGAATCTGCAGTGTTGGAACGAACAGCTCAATCAAAGCAACCAGGGTGGCTTCAATTAAAGTGTAACCACAGAGGAGGAAGTGTTGGTCTTTGCTGGAGGGGACGGACTTTTCCAACAGGAGATAAAAAGGAAGGTGTTTGGTGAAAAACACCAACAGACAGATTTCTAATTAGGACAAAACTGTGCAAACACACAGGTTGAGGTTGGTAAACATGACCCCTCATACCTGGTCAAACACACATATAAACAGACAGATGAACAGACTCAAACGGCAGAGGAGATGAAGGAAATCATCTCTTCATCTTCCTCACGCATTCACCTTATTCTGGAGCTCACATGTAACCATCAGCAGACAAGGATAGAAAAACCATGTGTCTCCTTCCACAAGCATTTCGAAGCCAGACGGACATTCTAGCACATAGTTTTCCTATGACACACAAACTGATTGCATGAACATTCCTGGAGTGCAGGGCTGTTACTCTTTTTAGAAATGTTTTTTATTAATATTCTTCCAAAAGATATTTTTCAGTTACAGCTTCTGAAAAGATGCATCAATCAATTCATGCAAAGGCTGTTTTTGGCTTAGACAGACACTCCAGATGTGGCTGTTCCTCCAGACAGTAAGCAGTAAGTGTTGTTCCTATAATCTGTTCCAGAAAAAAAATATATTTTGTAACATGACTGAAAATCTTCCACCAGGGTCGTATTTAGCCCAGTCGTTTCTGGAAAGTCCTTCAGGTCTACAATCTGCTCATTATTGGCTGCCATATTGGATTCATGTTGGGTTTGGTAAGGATACTCCCACTCCTCTGTGGCATGTTAAATTTATACCCGGATGTTAAATTTTCACTATTGAGGTCTCTAAGAAGTTTTTAACGCTAAATAAAGAGTAAAGCTCCAAATATGAGCAATAAATCAGCAATTCAGAAATGCCTAGGTCAAAGAATAGGTGACACAAACAGAAGTTTAAGATCTCTATTTGTTAACATGCAAATTTAATCCTGGATGTATATAATGGGGATAAATAGATTATCATCAGTTTAATTTTCTAGCAGAAGTTAGCATCACAACAATCACCTTCTGACTCTTACCGGTTTGGAGTTAAACCAAAAGGACAACTCATAAAATTACATCCAACTCCGACTATTTCTAATTAGGTTGGAGGTCCAAAGGTTGAACTTTGGGCAAAAACTTCTGTTTTATTAGCAGATAACCAACCAAAAACAATCTATCTAGAATTCAGTGAATCATTAGGATATATCTAAAGTGCATGTAGGAATATTTCCAGGAGATAAACAAAAAAAGTGACTTAATTTGCTTTATTGAATTAATGATGTATTTTTGAAAAACACTGAACAACAGAAAATTGGGAATGGAAACCAGTCAGTAAAACAGAAATCTTCGAATCTGATGCAAACCTGCATACATCGCTATTTTAAATAAATGTTTATACCTCTGAATGATTTAGAAGTCACGGAGGTCTTGTGATGTTCGAGTCATGCCTTCTCTATTTAAAGCTTCACGTTAGATTTATTTGATTAGTTATCTAACAGCCTGCACATATCTAATTCCTGGTGATAAATTTGAATGTTATGTAACGTTGCAAACAGTGTACCGGTGGATAGACCCCTGCAGCATCCCTGTGCGGGACGTCCTGCCTGCCTCCAAATGCACAGAGACAAAAGGCTGATCCAAGCAGGGTGGGAAACCTCACCCTGCCCCAGTTTTTTTTTTTAGTCATAATAGATCACAAACTGCTGAAGGAAAAAAGCGCTGTTTAAACACATGGTTTCTGAGCCTGCCGATGAGTGTGTGTACACAGCGGCTGAGTAAACTGGAGTTAGTTAAGCCTCTTAGGAAATCACGCTCTCTGACCAAACCACGGCGCTCCTCTCCGCCGTGGCCAAACCCGGAGAATCCAGCGAGAACAGCAAACCAGCAGCGAGTACTCACGTTGTTCTCTGAGAAGGGTGGTATTCCAACAAGGCAAAAAGCAACTCCATTCATTGGACGGCAGAAAGTGTGGCCGCTGCAACAAGGAGACGCAGTTTTGTTGCAGCACAAGCGGCAACAGAGGACGCTCAGAGCGCGCTGGAAATGAACAATACCCCAGCTCAGACACAAACTTATATGTACAAAACTTTTCCAGTTTCCTTCCTCCTAAGAGAGGGGGGGGAAAAAATCCTAACTCTGTTCCCGTTGTTTTCGGGACGTCCAGTGCGCTCTGCCCTGCCTCCCTCCTCCTCCTCCTCCTCCTTGTCTTCTTCCGCCAGACCGCATCAGTGGTTCATTTCTAAATCCCTGCCTGGAAAAAGGCAGCAGCGGCCTCTGGACGCAGGAAGCAAGAAGAGCCAGTGGGCCTTCAAAGTAAAGGGGAGGATTGAGTCTAAATAAATATCTACAAAAAGAGCGGAAATAAATGTTTATTCTGACAGTGGAATGAGATTTATTGGGTAATTCCTGGAAACATTATTTTATTACCCTATTTATAAACTTGAGTAAATACTAGTGAAATGATAGTTTTTCAGGATACAAATTGTGTCTTAGGAAAACAGGACCCATAACAAAAAAATCCCCCAAAATGTTCACCGGTTTTAACATTTTAAGGTGGTTGCAAAAGCTTTTATAACTATTCCTATTTTAGAAGTACCATATTTTCGTGTTTAGACAAATTTAAACGGAATGAGGGATAAATCTGTGCGCTGCCAGGCTGCAGGCTGCGGGCTCCCTCTGGCTGCCTGCAGCAGACAGGCAGCCAGAGTCTGACCGAAGATCTGCTTCCAATAAATTATTTACGCAAGAAATACGAAATAAAATGCAGAAAAGAATCATGCATAACGTCATTTTATAAACTTTGAGTCTTCCTCGTGTTGTCCAAAATGTAACATTTTTTCATTAGGCCAAAACAAAACTCAAAGACAGTTCTGTCTAGGAAGAAAATGGAAAAGATAATTTGCTAGAAGTAGTAATAGATTAAATCTGGTATGGCAAAATGACAAGAACAAATGAATTATAATGATATTAAAGAGAAAATTGTTGTAAAAACATTGCACCAAATCAGTTTTCAGTAAAAACAGTCTTTTTATAAAACAGATTTATTTCTCACTGCTTGTCATCCTTAAATAGGTTTACAAAATCATATTTTTCAAACGTTCAAGTCTCAGATACTGATTGTGCAGGAACAGGTAAATTAAGAGTAGTATTTTTTTATACCAAAGGTCATGCATCTGTTTAGTCAAAAAAAGTTTTTAATTATGGAGTTTGTACCAAAAAAGTGTTGTATGGGTCAACTCAAATCTAGGGTTCTTACAAAATATTTAAATCCCCCAACGGCTTCATTCTGCCATCCCCAATTTATAATTGAAAGGAGATACTTAACCAGGTTGTAAAAAGACACAAGAACTTGTTTTCTAACTGATCAGACTAAACAATGCATATTTTAGGTTCATTAGGATCCTCACAGTTATTTTCCATTCAGTAAATGACAGAATAGTGAAAGACATTTTTTTGTGACTAGTTTTAGCTTTTTTCAAATTAAGCGGTTTGTATATCCGTAGCATTTTGTGGAATTGCATGTTAATTTGTATGATTTGACCACATATTTTCCAATAAAAATACCCAAACAAAGAAAGTAATACATCCTTTTCCATGCTTGGCAGCTGGAATGGTGTTCTTAGTACTTTACTTTTCTTTGTTTTTCTTCTATGCATATTTTATTCTTAGTGTCATCAAAAAAAATGTTTCTGAATATTAAAGTGCCCTCGTGTGTGTTTGCAAACTGCAGTGTTCCCTTTAAATACCTTCACAGCAGTGTCTCTTACAGCACAATAAACTATTAATAGAAAATAATTGTATAGGCTTGCCTAAACTGTTTGGAAGGACAATCATCTTGCAGTGTGTGAAGTTCTGGGCAAGAAAAAAGTCCTTTAAAATGTCCTTAAAAAATCAAATTCTGGCATTTAACAAAAAATGAATTTAGCTTTATGAGTGCATATTATATCTTAAAGAGTAGCTAAACCCGTAATCAATATTTTATTGCAGATAAACTGTAAACTTGTCATTAAGGTGTTAAATTTTGCCCTGTACAAAGGTTGATATATATGTAAAAAAATTGTTTTATTCTACAATGTATGGTCTATAAAACACATTGTGATTAGTGCTGCCCTCTAGGGCTCAAAAGGTGGCTACTGCAATTACATTTTCCTATTGGTTACAAACAATCCAGCTTTTTACTGTCCCAATCCCGCAGTCTGCTATACTGGAGCTCTTGATTTATCGTAGAACCTGGTACACAGGCAGTCGGCTTGACATAATCTCAGAGACGATAGCGTTCAAGTTTGCGTTTTAATAAAGAGCCACAGCAATGAGGAAAATACTTTTCTAAGTAGTATTCTGATTTCTGATTATGAAATGAACGCAACATCAAATCATCTCACTTAGACTCACCCCCTAGTGGGGAGTCTGGACATGGAACTGTGAGCCTTTTTCTGGTGAGCATTTTAGTCAGCACTCTTTTTTATTTTAGGTGCTTAAATTAATTAGTCATATCAAGAGTCAATTGTTACAATGTGAGTTTTACATAATTAGCACCAATTTACTTTATCCGATCTGATTTCTGTTATATATTTTGTGTTCTTGGCGGTTTTATGCTTCTAATCAGCTGCTTAGTTTGCATATTGCAAACTCTCTGTTTAAATATCCTGAAACAGACCTGCTTTATTTAGAAATGTGTAGCATGACAGAGCTATATAATTAGAAGGACCATTATTTATACATAAGCGGTTTGTTTGTTTGTTTATACTTTAATCATATGATTTTAAAAAATTAGAAAAAGATCCTCAGGATTTCCTGAATTAAGATTTTTTTGTGACTGAATTAAAAAAACTCTGTTTAATTTAACATTTAGAAAACAACCATAATTTGATTTGGTAAAATTTTAATTTTCAGTCCTGAAAATGTAAGATACATCCAAGTGACTAATCCTCTCACACTGATATACCTCATAATTCAGGTAAAATGCCAAAATAAACTGCATCATTATGAAGCCGGCGCATCAGACATAACATTAGGTTCACACAAGACTCCCAGAAATAACCTTAAACTCATAACAAACGATGGAGCTGAGAATGGGCCGAACAATGGCTGAACAATGAGAATGACCAGAAGAGCTTTAAAAAGAAGCCAAAGAAATATATTCACGTTCTCGGAAAAGTGTTGAGAGACCTGCTGAAAATAAATTCTGTCCATGAATCAACATACAGTCAATCTGGGGAAGTTAACTCACCACCAGAACAGGAACTTCAGTCCGCTGCCAAGAATTTACACAACATTACATACTATATATAATCTCCATGGCTGCCTGGATATCATGTAAAGTGGGTGAAAACAAGAGCCGAAAAAAAGAGAAGACAGATAAAGAAAAAGAACGGAGCTGCTTTATCTGCTGCTGTGGCTCAAAGCTGGAGGCCCATGTGGCTGCCATTACTCTGAGAGGTACCAGAGCCACTTCAAACACCGGCCTAGAGCGAAACAGTCATGGAGGAGGACCCATGTCTCCCCACGCCAAGAGGAGCAGCTGCCAACTCAACATGTCTCCTCTGTCTGTTCACCCTCTTCTCACAGACCCCAAAATCAGCTTCTGTTGAATTCAGAGGCTTTAAATCTGAGGTTACTGTCCTAATATGAAGCACAGTATGCATTTAAATCCAGCAACCTTTACTGTGATGCCAGAAATAAACAGTCAGTGAATCCTTCTGTGTGCAAATGAAGCTCAGTATGAATGCAGATGATGATGAAGACCAAGGAACACAACAGACGAAATAGAGGGAAGATTTGTAGAGAGTTTAAGCAGGATTAAGTTTTGAAACGATTTACCATCGATTGTCCGATCAAGAAGGGTTTAAATGATAGATGCATCAAAAGAACAGTCTTGGGGAACTGCAGAGATCAGCAGCTCAGGTACAAACTTTGGAAATGTGTCAAAATGTTACCAAATATGTAAAAGACGCACACAAAAAAATTATAAAATAAACAAGAAGTCCTTTTTAAAGTTTGCCACAAGCCATGAATACGACACATGTGGGAGATTAAAATATTTTGGAGTTTGTGTCGCTACAGTGTGGAAAAGTTCAAAAGGTATGAATACTTTTTTTCCCAGACACTACAGTTCAGCTGAAGATCTTGTGTGGTCTGGATCAAAGCCACAGAATCTTCTTGAATCCTGGGTTTAAGAAGGGTTGAATTTAGACACAGAGAGAGATCACAACGCAGGCTTTTCTTTGAGGGGGCAAACAGTGAGGCGGACGTCACAGATGGACATTTTATATCCTCTCTGATCTGAGTCAGACTCTTCAGGCTCTCTTTACAACCAGAGGGTTTCATATTCCTCGAAATAAATCAGCCTTTATCTTCTCTCTGCAATCCTACTGCAGAGGATTCGGGGGATTGTCCGCATCATCTCCTAAATTGGATGCAGATGCAGACTGTTGCTACACAGAAATACCTTGTGAAGGGGAATAAAAATGGGTCTTCTATTATTGATGAATGCTGGTCAGCTGAGAGTGAAAGGTGGAGGAAGAAGGAGGGGGATTTATGCGCTTCACAAGGCAGGGCTGGAGATTAATAAATGATCACATTTTGCCTCCATGCCTTCGTTATCTTTTCTTTTAATACTCTCATAATATCTTCCTTGGTCTTTGAACAGCATTGTGTGTTTGCAGGCTGCTCACTTTGCCCCTATCTGTGGGTCAGGCTTCCTTTCTGACACACAGCCTGGGGGTGGTGGCTGGGTGGGGAGGGTGATCCCCATGCTTTACACAGTCAGCCAGCCTCCCCCCCCCTCTGGTCCGATGCTGTGAGGCGACACGACCCGATCCTTTCCGCCCTCGAGGGCCAGCCGGCTGGGAATGAAGCACGACAGGACCGTTTGATGCCTCCCAACGCTCATTACGTAATCACACTCGCACACACACACACACATCTGAAGCCTGGTGCTTTGTAGGACAAGCCCATAAACAATCATCGTCTTATTTTCTCATCCCACCAAGACCCCCACTCCCACCCCCCTTCCCTTGGCCTGGATAAGACGAGTCCACCGTTTGGTCTAAAACTCCTCATCTTATTCTAGGCCACTTCACAGATCTTCTCAGCTTGTGTGTAGCTATTAATTGTGAACACTCTATTTACTCCAACTTACCCACCCCCCACCCCCCACTAAAGGCCTTCTGGACCCTCATTCGCTCATATCTCCTCTGTTTCACTCCACTTCCTTCATCTTATTAAGCTTCTCCTCTCTGTCAATGTCTCAGGAGAGCCGCTTCCACATCTTTTTTAACTTCTGAACTTTTAAACCTCTATAGAGTTCCCCCCCCCCAACAACTAGCTCACTGTTAGGAGAGCCATGCTATTCCTTAACTTGATTCAGTGGCATTTAATAAAGATTTACCTGCTGCGAAAAGAGGAAAAACGATACAACTGACAGTATCATTTTCTCCGTTCTCTCTCTGATCTGATAAAGGAAGCAGTCTTGTTTCTGAAGGAGATGAAACAAGAAGGAGGTCAGAGATATTAGCGCCTAATAAGGTGAAGTGTGTCTAAAGGTAAAACACTGAAAGAAGGGGAGACATTTTCATAGATATTACAGCATGTTTGAAAGGTTTAGATGCGAATGAGACAAAGATATGGGAGGATGACATGGAGGCTCCTGGGCGTTGTGAGAAGGTTATGGTGGTAGGATCAGTGACCTAAAGTCCTTGCGTGGATAGGCAGAGCTACTAGCCCCCCCTCCCTCTGCATCCCAGTGTAAAAGAAGAGCCCTCTTTGTCTCGTTGGACAACTGGCACGAGAGGAGGGAAACAGCTGACCAGTCCAGCTTCGAAAGGAGGAAAAGCCTTCAAGCTCAACTTTGGATCACAAGCAGTGAAGCTAATGTTTCGTTTTTTTTATACATAAGGAGCTTTTTTGGAAAACCTTATAACATTTGAATCTTTTCAAATGTTTTCACATTAAAAGAAGCTGGGATTTTAAGTGTTGGAAAAACACATGCTGGAGCATAACTGGGAAGGAGAAGCAGAAGGGTGTATGGTTTCCATAGATTTTAATTCAAAAACTTAAAAAATATTCTCCATTATTTTGAAAGTCAACCTGTGTGATATTTAATCTAATTATAAATCTATTTTTTTGTGAAGGTCTTGAAGGCTTTTTAGAGAGCATCAGTAAATAAACAGCATCCCAAAGCTTTTAACATTGAACTGATCCCCTTAGTTCAATCCTCTGTTAAAGAAAAAGTTTTGCCTTCATTGAGCTGAAGGCACGATAGGATATCAAATAAAGCTGAAAGCTTGGGGAGGAAAAAATTAATTGGAGAAGCAGCCATAAATCCACACATCATGGAGGAGAAAAAACAAAAGATGAGGAAAGAGACCAAAACCGAAGCTGAAAATGAACATCAGCAGCAAACCTTAGCATTTAGCCAAAGCTATAATGGACAGGTTTAAATCAAAGTGTGTCAAAAAGGCTTAGTCAAAGTCTAGACTCCATCCAAATGAGGTTCTTTGGGAAAACATGACACTAGATCTCTGTGGACACTCTCCATCCGGTCTGTCTGACCTTGAGCTGTTTAACAATAATAAGTACTGACTTTTATTTAGATAACAAACATATAAAATCCTTATATAACACATTGTGGATCAAGCAGTCATATTTTCATATGAAATCAAAGAAAACTGCTTGATTCTTCCCAGTAGTTACAGATAAATAAAAGAAGAACAGGAGGAGGATGGTGACACGGTTTAAACAAATGTCCTTTTTATTAGATTTATGGTCAGATAAAAAGGTGTAATAGTAATACTAGTTGAACTCACAGATCTGGGTCACTTTGAAACACATTAAGTACAATGCTGCCTTGTATTGTACTGCATCAAAGTCTTCTCTAAGCATCCTGTAAAGTTAGGAATAGATGCAGCGTTTAGAGATATGCAAGACAAAAGTTCAACCTTACCAACCAGAGGGAGGGCCGTAGTTTGAATATCTCTCTAAAAGCTCTATCATGTTTATTCTCTGCTAACCTTTGATGATTTTCAGGTCTAGATGAAAAAAAAAAGTTAAAACCGAAGAATGGGTACAAACTCTATTTTTTTCCTTCTGGTGCAGAAACAGGAGAAAGCTGATTAGAACATCCATGTGGGAGAGATTAAGATAAAGGGACAAAGAGAAGGAAATACCTGGAGGCTAACGGGACAGTAATGGTCAATGAGGTGTCAATAATTACTCAACAACCATTGAGTCATCTCCAAGTCTCCAAACTGTCCTGCACTCATCAAAAGAAACCCCAAAGAAGGAGCAGCAACGTCTGAATCACATCCAGGGAATTCCACCGCTGCTATAAATGGTGTTACTATAAACGCTTGGCACACATTCCTTAAAGGACACTCCTGCAGGCAGAGCCTCGCTCCACCTTATCTCTTCCCCTAAATCTTCACGAAGAGACGGAGAGTGGTAAAATAAACAGAGTCTGCAGCTTCCAGTAGCAGCTCAGTGGGTTTCCTTCCTGCTGGCCGCCACTTCTTAAGGCAGCCTCCTTTCTTTTCACAGCTCTGCTTCCTTACTGGGAGCAATGGGAATGACTTCTTTGGATTAGATGTACCTTCAATGCACTTATGGGAAATGATTTGTTTGGCAGGAGTGAAAATATTCCAGACATCTCTGTTGGTCAATGGTGAGTCAGCAACATCCCAAAACGATTCACTTAACAATCTGAGCAGAATCTTCATAAAACAGGAAATACTATTATTTATGAGATATAGATGTTTATTTTATTTTTTTAGAAATACTCTCAGGACATTTGTTTACCTTTATGTAATCACACTTGGCTAAATTTGATTCAGTTTTCTGTCAGGAAATATTAATTTCATAAATAAAATGTAGTTTTTTTTTTACTGGCGGTGATGACTGTAATGATTATTAAAAAATAGATCTAAGTGAAAAAAACCCTTCTTCTTGTGTTTTGTTTTGTAACCACAGGGTTATCTTCATAATGGTTTATATAAATACACCTCACTAATGCTTGTCATCTGTTCGTTTGCAGGTTGCTTCATTATCTTTTGCAGCCATCATTGAGCTCCTGGAGCCATTTTGACCGAATATATTAACCGCTGTTCTTGTCAGAATTATCTTTTTTTTTTCAACTAATTGGTTTTAAAACTGTGCAACAAGAGAGAACATTACCAGCTCTTTAAATCACACATATTTGTGACATAAGTAAAACCTCTAAGGACTTAAAAGGAACTCCTTATCTATGGCTAAGAACAGTTGTGGTACAACACAGATTTATAGCCATACCTCTCTGAATACACTGTTTGAAGTTAAGTCAATAATCTTGTTCTCGTGAGGAGATCATACCCTAATCTGTGCATTTCTACACTCTTTAAGCTGATAGATAAATTCGTCTAGACATGGCCTTAGAGCAGGGCGTTTTCTTTCTGAAGGACAGGAGCTGCTGCCTTTTTTCATTCTGAAATATGCAAAGTTTCCTACAGTGAAGGAAAATAAATCCTACATAAAACCATCAGTCTCAGAAAAAAAACCTCAAAACACTTCTTTAGCATAATATTAACAGTTCATTACAGTAATATCTGAATCCTAACACATATTCAGGTGATAAATATGTGAATAAATGTCACTAAAACAGAACAAAAGATTATTGTAGTTTTCATTTCAAAAAGAAATAACAGATTATTATAACAAGTTGACTTACATTTATTTATGATGATTTATATGTATATAAAAAGGTCACCAGTCATATCAGAAAACCTCTTTATTATTAAAGGAAGAACTGCACTGAAAGGATGACCATCTGCAGCACAGATTACGGTAACAAATAATCTTAACTAGGGATAGAAAAAAATAGAACCACAGTTACACCTGGAAGCCACAAGAGGGCTCAGCACATGGAGGGAAAGAAGGATGCAAGTTTGACACAGGCGTTCAAATTAAGACATTTTTCAGTGTGATTTTTTATAGACACACACACACACACACACACACACA